>JAKNSD010000070.1:50000-123117 GCA_023525715.1 Cichorium intybus | reverse complement strand
GTGTCTATATATATATATATATATATATATATATATATATATATATATATATATATATATATATATATATATATATATATATAGGGTCCGGGTCCGGTGAGGACTCTTTTTTCAGTGAGGACTTGCGAGGACACCTTAAAAAAATTGAAAAAAAATATAAAAAAAATACAAATCATAAAATCGAGAATAGTACTATATCATTATCAAAAAAAAATTTGAAAAAAAATTTGCATCATTGCAAAACGTAATGATGCAATTTTTCTGTTTTTATTTTGGATCATTATTTCATTATAAAAAAATAATGATCGAAAAGTTTTTTTTGAATCTTTTTTTTCTCCGATATAGTACTATGATCCATTTTATTATTTATATTTTTTTTATATTTTTTTTCAATTTTTTTAAGGTGTCCTCGCAAGTCCTCACTTTAAGAAGAGTCCTCACCCGATCCTGATTCTATATAGGGCTAGGTTACATTAAGAACCACAATTATTGTGTGGTCGTTAGGACAAATCTGGTGCGTAGAATTCAAATGATCAATGGTTGTGATTAATTACAGAATATTGATTTTTTTAATTAAAAAATTATCAACTTTCCAATTATATCATTCTAAAAGGTAATATGGACATTTTATGTTTTTTCAAATATGGAATGTGAGATTTTCATGGGATTAAATTTCAAATTTAAATTTTATTTCAAATTCAAATTTGAATTTCTTTTTAAATTCAAACTTCAATTTTGATTCTTCATCTGAGTTCTTAACCATTTACATTCTATTAGAATTAATTACAAAAACATACATTAGAATGATACTGCAAATTTGAAAGTAAATTAAACATTCTGGTAGAATAAATTACAAAATCGTACTTATATAAATTACAAAATTATACAAAAATCATATTTATATGAAAGTAAATTAAACATTCTATTAGAATGAATTACAAAATGATATTTACAATGTATTGTGTAACATCAAAATGACAAGAGTAATATATTAGAATCTAACATAATATACATTCATTCTGACAGAATATACATTCATTCTGACAGAATATACGATCATTCTGACAGAATATACACGGTTACTTTTCAATTCTTCTACTGTATGTGAAGCGTATCCACTAAAAACTCATGCGGTAACATGTCTAAATAATTGATATTTCTGGAATCATTCTTAGCGTCTTGAATGTTGAAGAAATTGCTATTCTGGAATCAATCTACGCTTCTCAAATCATTCATGGGGTCATGCGGTTGATGAACAAATACAAAGCCATATTCATAAACTTTTTTCATTCTGATATAGACCTGAAAATCATTTTGAGGGGTGGAGGTGAGAGATAGAACACATAGTAACAAAATTTGGGTGAGTGATGAACAAATGATCATATATGTAGTCCTAAACACCCTCAAAACTGGTGTTTGGGATTGATTATTAGAACTATGTCACAAATGATCATATACACAAAATAAAGATAGAACACATAGTAACTTTCGGAATCTGGAAACCATGAAAATAATTTCTCAAATATAAAAAAAAGGATAACCTAATGTTGGATGTATTTCTTCACGGTTCTTGTGATGTCAATTGTAATTAACAGAAGTAAACAGAGACCAATAAATAAATCTCAATAACCTTTGTACTATAACCTAAATCCCGAATAAATCAGATACCAATTGAGAATTAGACTTGAATTTTGGAGGTGTTTAAGAAATTAACTAATTTTTTTGCAAGATTTAGAGAAACCCACATAAACCCAACAAAAATCAAACACACATTCCGTAAATTTTGAATGTAATTAAGAATGAAAGAAGCTTGTCTTACTAAAAGCTTGCGAGAAACCATGAAATACGTCCTAAAACGTGACGGAATCAAACACCCATTGAGGTAAAAGTTGGATTTTTTTCTAAGGTAAATCAATCACAAGCAGATTGAAAAACTAAAAAAAACAGAATAAGTCGGACACCAAATGAGATAAAGATCGAAATTGGACGAAATTAAGCATAGTGGACATAAGATTCTTAGATTAACAGCAAGAGCAACGAACCCTACAAGTGAAAAAGAGTAAAACGGGAACCTGTTGAAGAGCTCGATCAGAAGGAGTTACGGACAAAAATCTTTGATGCATTTTTCCACATACAAAAGGCGAAGGAATAGTGGTGAAGGCTTTGTGATAGCACGATTGCAGGTTGATGGCGGCAACGATGGCTTGCTGGTGACCGGCGATGGCTATAGTCGGAGGTGGTGGATCGCTGATCCCTGGAATTGGCGTAAATTTCCTAGGGCTGGGAATGGAAGGTTAATATAATAAATGTGTTAAGAGGCAATTACCAGTTTACCATAATTATAGGGCTCAATTCCATAATTATAGGCATTAATTTAATTTTAATTAAATGATTTAAATATTAATTGACCAAACTACCCTTGATGATTCTAGACTTCTGATTGGGTCTTACGTCCACACAATAATTATAAGTTTTATTATATCCTAACTCTCTCTCTCTATATATATATATATATATATATATATATATATATATATATATATATATATATATATATATATATATATATATATATATATATATATATATATATATATATATATATATATATATATATATATATATATATATATATATATATATATATATATATAATAACAAAAAAAGATAATGCATCAAAGTAATCAATGTTCATAATTCACAAAGAAACTCTTCAATTTCCTTTGTCAACTAAAAAGATAATTAAAAAAGTACTTGATAATGGACCACGAAACCTTTACATAACATCACCTAGCCTCCCCATTCTTAAGTGCTTCCTAAAAAGATAAGGAGAGCAATCAGCGATGGCAACTCCCTTAAAGGTGGCCGTCATTGGTGCTGGGGTTGCCGGACTAAACGCCGCCCATGAGCTCCAAAGAGAATCCCACCATGTTGTGGTGTTCGAAAAGTCTCACCGACTTGGCGGAACATGGGCCTATGATCCACGAATCGAGTCGGATCTCTTAGGACTTGACCCAAACAGAGAAATCATTCATGGATCTATGTACAAATCTTTGCGAACGAATCTTCCACGTCAGCTCATGAGCTTCACTGATTTCAAATTCAGCGATAAAACATATGGCGATGAGAGGTTGTTTCCCGGGCACCAGGAAGTTCTAAATTTCTTGGAAGATTTTGCAGGTTTTTTTGAACTCACTGATTTGATTCGTTTCAATACTTTGGTAACCCGAGTAGAGGTCGTTGACTCAGAGATCATTGAGTTTGAGGTGGAATCGGTTACAAATGGGCTGAATTCGGTGGAGGTGTTTGATGCGGTGGTCGTTTGTAACGGTCATAATACTGAACCTAAACTGGCAACTGATATTCCAGGTATTATGGGGCTTATTTTTAATTAGTTTTTATAACAAAAATATATCTTTAAAACCAAATTTTAAAGGTTTATTTATAAGAATACAGTTAAATCACGTCTTCTTGATTGATTATAAAATGATTTTTATAACTGAATTCTTGTGTTGTATTTATGTATGGTAATATTTCTGTCGAGACAAAAGGGAGTACTAGTGTACTGTGTACACGCAATACCACTCGTATAAGTAACGAACATGACGTAAATTTACCATCTATTTTGAAGAAACATTTTCATATCAGTATTTGACTATTTGTGGAGAAATGGGGTTTTAGAAAGTCGCTGTTCCAAATTTATTAGTTTAACATCATAGATAAATTTTTAACGTCAAGTACTAAATTCAGTGGCTGTACAAAATTGACTTGTTGTTTACTAATCAATATTGAATTATTTGTTTTTTATTAATCAATATTCAATTATATGTGAAGTCATTCGATCATTTTTAATTGATTGTCTTATTCTAAATTTTGAATGCCATATAAATAAAGTTGGTTTTTGTTTTTTGTGACAAATATGATATTGACTTCAAATAGTATAATAAGTATTATAAAGATAAAACTAAATTAAATTCTAAAACTGTAATAATATATACGCGTTGTCTGATATTGTTTGGTCCTTATAATTCAAACATATGTTCATGATGTATAGGTATATATATTTGGTTTATAAATACAAAATGATTCATGAAGAAAATAGAAGTTGAAGATTAAGGTAGTAAATAATCAAAATACTCTCACCTGAAAGACATGTGACATAATTTATTGGCGATGAGTCACTGACAACAAAAATAAGGACCATAACACTATAACAGTGCATCTCATGTAATTAAATTTTTTTTTAGGACACATTCCATAGTTTTTGAAATAATGCATGAACAGAAATTGTAATCATGTAATATTGTAATGTACTCCGATTGTAAATTTCATTTCTTTTCACAAACTTCTTGGGAAAAAATAAGAACATATATATCTGACCATTATTACGGGTTATTTTCATATTTGGCACACATATGACTTAACAATATGATTATGTGTCATTTTGAGTTGCTGGCAAATCTTATTGAATCCAGTTTCTGCATTAATAGATATATCATATAGGGCTAATAACATAAAAACCACTACAGTTTGGTCAAAATACGGTTTAAACACTATATTTTTTTTTTGTTCTAAAAAAACCACTCATACTTTCAAAAAAATCCGTAAAAACCACTCATATTTTCAAAAAGATACATTGCGACCACTATATCAATTAAAGTCATGATTGTATGTTGTCAAATCGGAACACTTCTTACCCCCATCACATTCAAAATTTAGTGGATTCACTTGAACACTCTATACATTCACAACGTGACCGAAGAGTTGTAGTTACGGAAACTAAAATTATATGTAGACAACATTATGTATCATTTTCACTGCAATGAAGTTCCAATATTTGCTTAAAATGTCGATATGAAACTTTTCGCATAACCTTTAGATGAAAAAAATCGTTAAAAGTTATAAAATAAAATGAACAGTGGTCAATATGAACTTTTTTTGAAAGTATGAGTGGTTTTTATGAACGAAATATAGTGGTTAAACCAAAATTTTGCACAAATTACGATGGTTTTTATGTTATTAACCTATCATATATCCATTAAAGTCACATTTTTTCAAAAAATGTTGCAGGTATCGAGACATGGTCTAAGAAGCAAATGCATAGTCACAACTATCGTGTTCCGGGACCATTTCAAGACCAGGTTAGTAATAAGAAAGCGTTACATGACCTAAAATGTTCAAAATGTTATAAATCATATCAATTTTCGTCTGTTACAAATAATACATCTATATTTTTGTATTTTTGGCAATTAAACATGCATTTAATACGAAATTGAATAGATTGTGGTTGTAATTGGGAGTGGGCCAAGTGCAATGGACTTGTCAAGAGAAATAGCAACCGTTGCCAAAGAAGTTCACATGTCATCAAGATCGCCGCATGTGAAAGTCTCAAAATTGGAGAAATTCAGCAATTTATGGCAGCATGCTAAGGTAATCTAATGTATATCATGATTCATGACTCGTTATTAGAATTATAAAATGCATGATTTGAAAGTGTCCGACGTCTTTTTTGATTCTAATAAAGGTGTTGAAAGTATAATATAATGTTTGACGAACATGGGTGTCAAAATGGGTTAGAGTTAAATACTTAAAATAGGTGATTTTCATATTGGTCATGTTGGAATTTTGTAGACCCGAAAGGTTTATCGTCAATAGTCTGTATACGTGTTTTTATAAAAGTTCAGTGTGTTAAAAATGATTTCTGAAACCCCATATTTTTAAATTTTAATAATAATCTGGCTAATTCCATAGAAATCATTATAACTTTGGTCTTTTTTTGTTTATTCAATGGATTTCTTTGATGTCCTTACAAACTTTTAATATTACATACATATCCTTATAAACTCTAATATTACATATATGTCCTTATAAAGCTTTAAAATCCACATTAATATCCAAATATCTATCTTAATTAAAATTAAACAAATTTTATATTAAAGAGATTACTCGAAATTCATATTAACATGTTACTTGACAAAACTACCCTTCCAAACTTATTTGTCTCCTCTTATTCTACCCGATACTTAAATTTTCTTGTTTGATCATCTTTCCCGTCCTCGACTTCTATCTTCTTCCTTGATTCCCATCTATAATCAGACGGGTTCGACAGTATCTGATTCCCGCAATGGGTTTTTTTCCAATTAACCCTCAATGTGTTTAAATTGTGAAGAAAAAATAGTCGATAAAGTTTGATTTTTGAAGAGATTGATGATGGCTATATTGAATACAAACTCATTCTCAAAGACCATGAAAGCTAACAACAAAATCTTGATTCAAATTCCATCAGTAAGTTCTTTAATCCTGATTCGTCTTTGCTACTTGTTATTCCATTCAAAACTGATGCAAGCTCTGTTATAGATAACGACGGTTTGTCTGGAGCAGAAAGACAAACCCGCCCTTTCTTCTTTATCTCTTGATTTTTGACTCTCTTCCCGTATTACACTTTAATCTTTTCCACATTGCCCTATTGTTAAAGAAACCTCAGAATCAATCTAATCTCACTTACAATCATCTTTGTTTAACTAATCTCTCTGAGTTTTCTTTCTTCCTTCCTCTACAACCGGAACTGCGATCAACATTGTTGACATATGTTTGTGTTGTTGCTGCTTTCGAGTAGACTGCAGACACATGAAGTGGTAGCAAGGAAGAACGATACATGAAAATTGCAAAAAGAATTAGGTCGTATTTTGTCTTCCAAATTCAATCCCATAGTTGGGAAGGGTAGTTTAGCCATTAATGTAGAAACTGCTATTTTGAGCAAAACGCCGTTATCCAGAGGAAATTGAGCAATAATAAAAAGCGATCCGTGAGATTCTTTCCAGTGAGTGTGATCGTCGATGAAGACTGTCAACCGTGTGGACACAAATCTCTGTACGGAGAAGAATCAAATATACCAACAATCAAATTTGTCAAAAATCCTATCACCGAAGAGTTTATATTACTTTCAAGTGAGAAAAACCGCCGCATAGAGGAAGCTGCAAGGGAATTGTTGAGGAATTACCAGAAAAAAGTCGAATGCGAGTTCGATTTGATCAAGAACAATGTTAAAGGGAACAACGATATAAACATGAACTGCGACAACGATGAAGATGATGATGCCGCCAGCCATACCAGCTCCGATCTATTTGAGCTCGAGAACTTTTCTGCAATCGGAATGCAAAAATATCGTGATGAATTGTCGGTATATGAAACAACTCATTTTGATACGAATCTAGCCAGATATTCTTATCCAAAAAATTCAACCCAAATAAACCTTAACGGGGTCCGATATATGAAAATTGCAAAAAGAATTAGGTCTTAGTTGGGAAGGGTAGTCTAGTCAAGTAACATGTGAATATGAATTTCAGATAATTTCTTTAATATAAAATTTGTTTAATTTAATTAAAATATATATTTAGATATTAATGTGGATTTTAAAGATTTATAAAGACATATACGTAATATTAGAGTTTATAAGGATATATAAGTAATATTAAAAGTTTATAAGGGCATCAAGAAATTCTCCTCTTTTTTTTTTAATATCTAATCATCTACAGTTGCTTTTTTTCTTTAAAAAAACCACTCTTAACAGTTTTCCGGTAATGGATCCCAAAATGAAAAAACCATCGGAAGTATACTTTCCGTTAAAGTTGTTTTTCTATAAAAGAATATCTTCAATAAAATCCGGAAACTCTGGAATTATTGATAGAAAAGTTAACAAATCTTTAATAAAGTTTCAATATTTTGATTCAATTTATGAAAAAGTTTCAAACTAATTTTTTTTAACAAAAAAATCCCAAATTAATTTTAATTAACAAAAAATGACAGAAACCGGTTAATGTTGAGACTTTTCTGTAAATTGTACGAAAATACTAGGACTTTATTGAAAATAAAACATGTAGTTTTCTGTCCTTTTTTGTTAATAAAAATTAATTAGGGAATTTTTTTGTTATTAAAATTAATTTCGGGCTTTTTCAATAACTGAGCAAAAATATTGAGATTTTAACGGATATTTCTCAAAAAATTATAACTTTATTTTTTCAACCTGAAAATAACTTATGAAAATTTTACAAAAATGAGATTATAACCGACAATAGCGTATGGACATGTTGTAATGGCTTGTTGCAAACAAAATACAAGGGTTTCCTGTAAAAAAATACCAAGTATATTTATAATATTATTTTATTATTTTGTAGTGATCTTATTTTATATTAATTTGTTTTTATTGTGATCTTACAGTAATTATTGTAATTTCTACGTCTGTTCTGGGTAATCTGGATTAGACAGAGAATATTATCTTAGTGTTTTTCTTATTTTCCTTTAACTGGCTAATCTATATAATCGAACGAGACTTGAACTCTCGATCTCAAGTAGGAAAGACAACACATGATGTCATTGGGCTAGAAACCCTTTGGAAGGAAGCCACTAAAAACCACTTTATTACCAAGACAAATCCCTAAAAAGTCATTTATTTCAAAACATCCCCTTGCATCCAAATAAAAGTTTTTTATTGAGTAAAATATCAAATGTGTAAAGAGTTTCTTTTTTTGTCTTTTTTGTGCAGTAAAAATAAGAAAGTCGTGTTTTTTCATCAATAAATGTCAAAATTTTACGACTTTATCAAAGATTTCCCATTTTCTAAATTCAAAGTTTTAATGATTAGATAAAAAAAAATTCTTAGGTGATTAAACGGAACAATTTCTCATTACATTGGTCATTATAGGATTCATAGTTTTATCTAATTTCATCATTTTAGTGATTTAACTCAATAATTCAAAATCATGGTTTTTATGGAATTTGGCTTAGTTATCTAATCGATTGAATAAAGCAATTTTATATTCAATTTAAGAGTATGCATTAAAAGTATTTGATCGGCTACTTTCTTCTCATTTCGATAGATTTAACTTGTTTTTCCTTTTACTTATTTTTTGTTATAACCATTTCACGTACTAGAAATAAAATATGATCCACTTCAGACTACTTGGTATGTAGTATGTACATGTATATTTTGGGGATGGTAGGAGGGGATTTGCTTCTTTTTTTTTTTTTTTTTTTTGCGTGGGTGAAGGTAAATATCTCATTTTCAGCACTTGTTTGCTCCCATTGAGTTATTGCACATTACTCGTCCTCCTGGAGTATATTCATGAATCTACACAAGGCCACCAGATCAGGAGTCATCTAAGCTTGCATAAAGATAATAGGTGACTTAATTATCTAGGGATGAGTGCGACTTTAGAACCGAACTGACCAAAACTAAACTCGAAATAACAAAACGCCGAAATTGGCCCATCCTCGGAACCCAACACCGGACCAATCTGTAACCGGGTCCTAGTCCGCTTACCCATATGGTTCGGTTATGGCTGGGTACGGGACCGAAATTTAGCCGGAAATGTATATGGGTTTTGGGTAACGGGTATAAGAACTGAATTTATGGACCGGAAACTATACCACCTTTATGCATACACGGAAATCCTCTTTGTTGGGGACTCGAACATCTCGTTCAAACGAAGGATCTAACACTAACAAAAAAAAGTAAGATTTTTTATAAAAAATCATATTTGATACCGTATCTTCCAGGGCTTATATATATATATATATATATATATATATATATATATATATATATATATATATATATATATATATATATATATATATATATATATATATATACAAGAAATAGAAGCATCAGAGAGGGAAAATTCCCTCTCTAATCCCTCGCTAAATGGCTTTTGCGACGGATTAGCGACGGAACTCCTCCATAGCAAAAAAGTAGCTGTCTAAATTGTTAGCGAGGCATTTAGCGACGGACTCTTTTTGGACTGCGACGGATTTAGCGACGGCTAGCGACAGACTCTTTTTGATTTAGCGACAGATGTAGCGACGGTATATCCCTCGCAAAAGGCCACTACTTTAGCTCAATTAGCACATCTGCGACCAATTAGCGACAGATAAATCCGTCGATATTCCGTCGCAAGTAACATTTTCATATTCCCATTTTCTGTCACTGATTCGTCAAAAAACGATTTTAGCTTTCCAATATTTCCGTCACTAATGTATCAAAAACATCAAAAACCATAGCCAAAAATTTAGAATTTCCCGTTAATAATTACATTTCAATAATTAAAAAAAACTATAGTTTCTTTCAAGTGATTCCATTTGTTCTTCAAGAGTTGGTCCAACTTATCATCATTAATTAAAATTCCAGACTACCAAACCTTTAATAATACAACAATATCATCATCAACTTCTTCCTTATTTCACATTAGGTCATGGGTATCTGCTTTTGAACTTGGCAAGGAGTCTTGAGCACTCATCATCAACTTCTTCCTTATTTGCTGCACCAAGGGTGAATTAGGTTAAGCAAGGGGGAGGAAAAGTTGCTGATTTGGGGGGAAGTAAAAACTTTTGGGGGGAACGAAAATCTAATTTTGTGAAATCGGGAAAAATTGCGCCATATTCATCGAGGGATTTGGCGAAGGCTTCAACGAGTAACCAAGTAAGTAAGGAGGTAAGAGGGAATTAATGTTCACATCCGTCTCTATTCCCTCTCTATACCTAAAATTTTGCGACGGATCAGAGAGGAAAGTTTCTGTCGGTAATGTTTTTGCATTCCGTCGCTAATGTTTTTGCATTCCATCGCTGCTTCCTCTCTAATCTCTCGCTAACCCTTTGGAAAACGTAAAATTGAAACGCCATCGAATTCCGTCGCTGATCCCTCTCTATTCCCTCTCTGATTAGCTAGGGAAATATTTCCCTCTCTAATCCGTAGCTGAAACCCACCTTTCTAGTAGTGTATATATATATATATATATATATATATATATATATATATATATATATATATATATATATATATATATATATATATATATTGATCCAATGGATCATACTTGTATTTTAAATACTTAAATTATATATATATATATATATATATATATATATATATATATATATATATATATATATATATATATATATATATATATATGTGTGTGTGTGTGTGTGTGTGTGTGTGTGGGTGTGTTTGTGTGAGAATATGTATGTATGTATGTATGTAATATATATATCTAGTAGTAGTAGTAGGTTCAAATGAGAAAAAAAAAGTTTAGACCATGAGAACAATTGCCGGCCTTTCATTAGAATATTATTTTTTTCATAAACTAGTTATGAATGTATGAAAATTTATAATTTTTGTCTCTATAGAAGATCATTCATATCGATGTAATATTTTATATAAAAATGCAAGTTTTTTATTATTTTCATAACAACTCTCGTCATATGTTTTATTTATATGTTTTTTGGGTTTATTCATATGTGTGTATGTGTATATGTGTGTGTACGTGCGTACGTGCATGTATGAATTTGTTGATTAGTAGACATCCAATTAGATTATCAAGGTCGTATGATCTAATTCATCACCTTTTGTGTAAATCGTCATATATGTAGCTTAGCATATGGAATAACGCTTATTGTAGTATTAGATAATTTTTAAATTGCATAGTCTCTTATTTTCATAAAGAAGTTTAAAGATGAGAAAAATTGATGTATTTTTTATCTTTTATTTGACAGATAGATTGTATCGAAAAGGATGGTAAAGTAAAATTTGAAGATGGACTATCTATTGATGCAGATATTATATTCCATTGCACGGGGTATGACTAATATATATACACGCAATGGTTGATTCAAAACATAATCTAATTATTTTGTCAAACCACATAATTTAACATCGGTCCTTAAATAAAGTTCATCGGATGATTGTGATCTATGAGGGGTTAATCACTTTGTACCAGTTAACCCCTTTGTAATATATGGCCATATATTACCCTTAGATTATTTGATTTATGGTTTGGCTGTATAAGTCGGTCAATGCCTATCACATTAAGGACTCAATAAATCAGGTCTAATTTTATTGAGCCTCTATCTCAATAGACGTTTTGGTGTCCCAAGTGAGCTAGACGCGGTTGCTCTGCTTCATTTAAGGCTCTGTTTGAGATAAAATTTAGGTCTCAAACATATCATATATCATTCTAAGTAATATTTGTCATGTTTTATAATTACTATAAATGATTTTATACTAATTGAGATAATGGACAACCATATAAATTTATTTGATAGTTCAATAATCAAGCATATATCATGTTTGTAGTTTGTATAGTAAAAAAAGGCATTTAATTGATAAATTCATATTATTAGAACATGAAGATAAACATACATATTTTATAAATTAGGTACAAATTTCATGTTCCTTTTCTTAAAACCAACGACATTGTGAGTGTCCAAGAAAAATGTGTTGGACCTCTCTACAAGCATGTTTTCCCCCCAAAACTTGCTCCAAGACTATCTTTTGTCGGACTTCCCGATAAGGTAAGTTTATGGTTATTATTTTCTTATTATTTTTTATCTTCAATTATTATAACTAACATGGTTTCCTAATATTAGAGCCTTACATTTCTAATAATCGAGTGTCAATCAAAATGGATAGCAAAGGCATTGTCAATGAAGCTATCATTGCCATCAGAAAATGAAATGTTAAGAGACGTTGAAGAACATTATCGAGATTTAAAAGAAAAGGGACTTTCTGAAGCCTACACTCATTCTTTTGAATTTGAGGTTTTTCTAAGCTATTAGTTTACATGGTTCTTGAAATTCAGTACTTCGAACATCATGTGTCTAACATGTTGTCCTTTAATGACAGACCGATTACATAGACTGGGTGTCTTCTCAATTCGGAATAGACGTGGAAAAGAAACTTACAGACATGTTCAAATACATCATCTATTGTTTCATGTCTGGTAATATAGATGGTTATATGAAAGCATTCTCGTTGAGATATGGGATATAATTATGGACTTTTCATCATTAAGTCTTCATGTATGTTTATCATACGCAAGGCTCGGTCAAAGAGAGATGTATTAGCAACGAACCCAAAGAAAAGAATGTGTTTTGATACTGGTGAACAATAGTGGATTTCTTTGTCAATAAAATATAGTAGTAAATTATTCATTTGATTCTCATGGACATAAATATAGATGTATCTGTAGCTTCAATTGTTGGCCAACACCACCCCCACCCCCCTTACATACACATGATTGTGGACGCATATAGTTTTATCTGTTTATAGGGTACATCTAGCAATACCCTTTTGATAATTGTATGACTAACCGTGGTTTGCCTTTTATTGAACAAAGAGACCCACTTCTCAATTAATTATCTTTTAATACTATGGTTTTCTTTTGTAGAAAAAGCACCATATGTTGTCACCTAGCTCTATAATGACAAAAATATTTGCTAGATGTCAACGATAGAGTTTCATCATTGAAGGTTCCTATTGCGACGAAAATGGGTCATTTATTTAGATACTTGTCACAGTAGGATAGAGCGGCGATTTTTTTCGTTGCAATAGCTATTTAAATTAATGAATAAAAAATCATCTTTCTCAATGACATGTCGTCGTTAAAGAAAATTAAAAATCAAAATAAATTACATGTTTCGTCCTGACGTTTGTTTTTCATATTGTCGTTGGTCCAACCATCTTTTTTTTTTTCATATTGTCGTTGGTCCAACCATCTTTTTGGCATCTTAATCTTTTAGCGCTATGGTCTTCCAATATGTTCAATTAAGTGAATTTTCTCTCATTCTCACATTTGATTGAACATAAATATAGATCTCTTCAAAATGTATTTTTGTGCATATGGAAGGTCAATTGCGATTCGAACGTCCAGGACATCCAATAACCTTGCACGAAGATTCTACTCATGCTCCTAAGTGGTAATTGTTAAAGGTTGTTAGTTTATTTAGTTGGTGACTTCTTCATTAAATGTTTACTTTAATGCATGGTAATGAATGTAGATTTTTTAGGTGGGTTGATCCATCGATGTGTTCAAGCTAGGAAAACAGAAGTAGTATGTGAACCTTGAATGTAGTGGAAGATGAGCTTCCGCTTAGAGCCGTTTTCCCTTTGGAAAACCATCATCTTCCAGAATTGATGTTTTCAGAAGTTGTGACATATAGAAAACTGAAAGGAAACTACTTCTTCTTCTTCTGTCTCTGAGAAAACGCGAACTTGAATGTATTTTTCTAGTGTGTTGAATCTTCGATTTGGCCTGAAATCAAGATCAATTTTACATTCTTGGATTCTCCAAATCTGATTTCGTGATACCCCGTGCAATAGGATCGAAATCACAGATTTTGAAAAGTGTTTCCATACATGATCCATAGAATTTTCCAAGTTATTGATTGATATTCTACAACCCTAACTCTATCACATTCAAGTTTGAATCATATTGTGTCAATGATCATCTATATTTATGGCTTGTGTTGATGAGGAAAATAATACTATATGAAACTTTGAGATTTACTTAATTGTTAGTTTTTTATCCAACCCTATGTTTTCTGGAAGGATTATGCATGATACGAGCAAACTGATGAGAAATGATTTATACCTTTCATTTGGTGAACTTTTTGAAGCTTTATTAATATAATTTGTTGATAAGTATAAAGTTTGTAGTGCCCACTACACTTATTGTTTGCTAATATACTACTTTTATGTCATGTACTAGGTGAAGAATAAACAAAGAAAAGAAAGATAGAGGAGTGAAAAGACGAATATGAAGGACATAAACTTTCTTAGTTGATTAAACTTAGACTTTGATCCTTTCAACATTCCTACATAGTCTATTGAATTATATTGTTTCAGTTAAATATAATTTTTTTATTAACTAACCTAATATTTCCTTGGTTTTGATGAATTAAATGAAGTATTATCAAAAGTATATTTATATTTCAAGTTACCCAGGGGTGTTGCATATTGAAATGCGACCTTAGGTTTAAGTGAACTAGTAACTAGGATTACTACTTAGACTTAAACAATACAGGCATGTATTGACATAGTAAGATAGATACTTACGCATAATGATTTATGGAATGCTTAACCAGATTTATTTAATGTTATATAATCAATAACTACATAGTATTGTTTCAATAAAGTTATGGTGAACACACATAGAAATTAATCTGTACATGATGGAAACCATGGAATTTTAATACCATTTATTAGAAGCAATGTTCAAAAGGTAAGGAATGTACAAGCTTAATCCAAACCGAACATGTTTGATGGATTTCAAGCAATGATGCTTATAATTCTCATACACCAAGAAGAAAGGGTACCCCAAATAATATATGCCATGATAAATATGTTGGATTAGGTGTCTAAGCCATGACTATAATTGGTATATATATTTAATTGATAGTAGCAAAGTCTTTTTGGGTTGCCCTCATATTTGACAATTTGACAGAATAACCTTTAGAGAGAGAAATTGATTTATTATGTGATTAATAAATCAATATAAATAATTTGTTAATATATTATGAGGATAATATATTAATTAGAAATAGTATTATTTAATTAATAATTAATCAGAAATTAATTGCAATTAATTTGGTGATTAATTAGATTAATTAAAAGTGCAGGGGCTGAATTGTAATTATTCAATAGTTGAGTATTGAGTAGTATTGGCAGGTTATATGGTTGGCGAAATTAAGGAAGGATAAATCCTTAATTTCGAAATCCATATGTAGATAAATAGGAGTTTGAATTAAAAGATAAAAGATTTATCTCGTTTGAATTCAAATAAGGTTTATCCATAAGGCTTATCTGCTAAACCTTTGGAACCTATAAATAGGGGTTCCTGGTTCCCCTTTTTCTACGACATTCTCTCCTACTCTCTCTACTCTCTCTAGTTTTCTTGTTGCTTGCTTTGGGTGTGAACCATTTGAGGCACGGCGTTTGTGGTGCTCGTTTCCAAAAGATTCAACAAAATGTTAGTATTTTTCTTTTAATCCTTCGGTTAATTTCGAAATTGCCTTAGGTATTAGTTATAGGTTCAAATAGTGAAAAATTAGATCTAATTAGGTTGCATGTGAACTTAAGGGTTAAGTTTATTTGTTTTGCCTAAAACTTATCAAAATATGCTTCAAGGGAGCAAATGATCACCGTCAAATAAAGTGAATGGAGAAAAGAATGTGACATGTTGTCCAAGCCATGGTGGTGAGTAACCGCAGACTATTCCAGTATTTTAGGAGATACAAAAACATGGTTGTTCCTTCACGTATAGGAAAACTGTGAATATATGTGGAGCCCAAGATTGTCTCTCCAAAAGAGCCCTTGTGGAGAGAGGGAGACTCCAACATATATACAAACTTATAGGACCGTGTCGCACCAATGTGGGATACACTAACACTCCCCCTCAGAGACTTAGGCTCGATGAGGTTACATGGGTGCGGTACACTGGCTCTGATACCATGTGAATATATGTGGATCCCAAGAGTGTCTCCAAAAGAGCCCTTATGGAGAGAGGGGAGACTCCAACATATATACAAACTTATAAGACCGTGTTGCATCAATATGGGATACACTAACATTCCCCCTCAGAGACGTAGGCTCGATGAGGTTACAGGGGTGCGGGACACCGGCTCTGATACCATGTAAATGTATGTGAGGCCCAATAATGTCTCTCCAAAAGAGCCCTTGTGGAGAGAGGGAGACTCAAACATGTATACAAACTTATAAGACCGTGTTACACCAATGTAGGATACACTAACAAAAAAAACCTCAAATTTACAATGAGAATTCTTATCCGAATGTAATGAACAAATGCATTATTGTTGTGGAATTAGAATTTGAAGATAACGATTGCACGGATGAACAAAAATCTTCTTTTGTGATCAAGTAGTTACATGATCACGCATTATATTAGTGTATATATAAAATAGCTCCATCAATAATAAAGAATCATCATGGGAAACCTTTTTAGACAAAGTAAATGAGGAATTTTAAGCAAGGGTGAAGTGAGGGAATTATAGAGCAAATTTCTTGCATTGAGGAAGAAAGACATAATTGTTGAACAATGGCAAATTTCTGAAGTATATGAGTTTTGCCGCTAATGATCTCTTAGTCAAGTGGTAAAGGCGTCGCCCTCCCTCTTTGATGTTGAGGGTTCAAGTCTTGCTAGAGACATAGGTGGATTCAGGCACTACTAGAAAAAAGACCTTTAATGACACACATTGCGTGTCATTAAAGGGTACAGATGACACACAAATGTGTGTCATTGAAGCCCCAGTCATAAATGAAAGATGACACATTTTTGTGTGTCATAAAATTATGACATACATTGTAACACCCCTTTCTCATACCAAAATTTTAATACAAATATCTTACAACTTGTGACTATGAAAAAGTCACTTTAATTTTTTTTTACAAACTTTATTCTGAAGGGGTTATTACAGACTTAATACAGAAACCATAATTCAAACTTATCTGTATCTCACACTGGTCCCAACTTCAGCTTCTGCTCCTTTCACCTAAGTACATAGCGTTTAAAACAAAACTAATACATGAGACATAAAGCCTCGTGAGTAATATGGGTTTTAGACCCAAAACTTTTCTGCTCAAAACTTGAAATATAAACAAGTAAACTGCTTAGAATTCATTTTCATAATAAATCCCAAAATATTTTCTTTCTGAAAAACTGCCTCTTTTCTCAAAACTGTTTTCTTCCTTAAAACTGATTTCTTTCTTTAAAACTACTTTCTTTCTTTCTTTCTTGTGACCAACTGAAACTCATGAATTAGTTTAGTTTAATTCATTTTACTAACTCCCCTCGCGGGACAGAACAGATCCACCCGCAAGGTTATGCTATCTCTGTCTCCCCTTTATGACTTGGAACAGATCCAAACACAAAGGGTATGCTAAGCTAGACAACTACTTCGCGACGGGAGGTACCACCCCAGTAGTGTCTTCAGATCTCCCGATTATGTGGGCGATCCTAGTCCGGACAACTGACTCTTATTACTTTCTTTGCTTTAGTTCTTATCTCATTACTTTCTTCATTACATCTCAAATTGGTCAAAGGGGACACAATTTAAAATAAACTCAAACTCATAAACTTTATAACTCTTGATCAAAAATACTATAAAAACTGACTTCAATATCTCTAGCTCTTATATAGAGCTTCTTTCAAAACTTTTCAAACTATACCTCTTTAAAACTAAACTTCTTTAAAATCTCATTTAAAACTTTAGCTCTTAGAGCTACTTTCAAAACTGTTTCCAAACTTTAGTATTTGCAAATTTTTGGAAATCTCATTTTTCTGTAAATATTATTTTGCTATGTACTAGAGAAATCCTCATAAAACTCACCTTGGTGTAACTACGGGTCACTAAGCTTCTCGAACACCCTTCCCTTTTCCGTGCTCAACAATGTTCGAAGCACCACCTATACAAGTAATATATATATATATATATATATATATATATATATATATATATATATATATATATATATATATATATATATATATATATATATATATATATATATATATATATATATATATATATAATAAATGCATACTACAACTGACTCTACAGTTCTAAGGTCTCATATAATACAACTTCAGGTCATAACAAATGTATAACCATTAATAAACTCATTTTATAATTTTTCTCCGAAATACGCGTATTTTGCTACAGTACCCCCCGAGGGGTCGTATTTCAGTTCCGACACTTTTCCATGAAGTCTTATGCTATATTAGACTTGTGTTTCAAATTTGGAGTTAATTGGACAAGTCTAGCTCAAATTCCAAAAATCAAGTTTTGACATAAACTTGAAGTTTAGCCACTGCCGCTACAGTGATTTTTCCGCAAGGTCGGATTACGAATTTAACAATTTTCCTTATGTTTTCATACCATTTTAAGGCTATGGTATGAGTTACAGACCAAACGGACAAGCCTAACATCGAGTTCAAAACTCAAAATTGGACAGAAGCTGAGCAGGCTTCCTGCCGCGAGATCGGGTCGCGACCGGCCCTATGATCGGGTCGCGATCTGTAGTATGTTGCCATTTTTGACGTTTTTTCCAAACTGCAGCTCCACTATTCACCCCATTAAGCCCTTAATACTTAACTTAATTGGTTTAGGGTCATTCTTAGGCCCTAAATACCAACTTACATCTAACTTTTACCCACAAAAACATCAAATCTTCTTTAAAATCTTAAAAGTCCTTCCGAAAATACAATTTTTCACCAAAAATCGTTTTGTTGGATTTTCAAGCTTGAAACTGATTTCTTGCATCACTTATATCATGTTTGACTTAACAAGACTATAAGAAACATATAAAATCAATTTCATCTCTTTTACCCATTTCTAGGGTTCTTGAGATTAAAAACCCATTTTCACAATTGTTGCATCAAAGCTTCATTTTTATCAAATTGACAACCACTGCATGTTCATTTTATCATTTCTAACATATTAAATTCATCTAAATCATCTAAACTTTCCAACTCGTGACTTAGGGTTCTTGTGCAAAAATCACCATTTCTTGATTTGTACATATTCTATGGCTAGAACATGCTTATATGGTAATTGTGAGCAAGATGATTTCATTAAACTCATGATTTCTGGAAATTCAGAAATCATGTTCACAATTCTCGTTCAAGAAATTGGGTAGAACAAGCTTGAAAACATGAAATTCTTACCTTTAGAGGCTTGGAATCACCAATTCCAAGTTATGAACTTCAATTCTTGCAAGATGTTCCAAGCTTCTTCTCCTCACATGCTCTCTCTCGCTCTCTCTGGTTCTCTCTAGAGGATTCTACTGAGTTCTGGGAAATGAGAGTTTAACTCTCTATTTTATATTTAATTTTTATACAATACTTACACTTTAGGCCCTAGTCTTCCAATTTCTTCACAAAAATGGTCTTAAGCTCATAATCTTGCAATTTATGTTCCATTAATTACCAACTCAGCTTCTTAATGAAATTTCTTAACAAAATGATCATTTTCATGTCAAATGACCAATTTGCCCTTTTTGGCCAAATTTCACTATTCACGCGATAAAACTCCAAATTTCACATAGACTTTTATTTCTTACATTCTCATTTACAAATAGCATAATATTTTACATAATGGTCTTATAATGTGTCAAAAGACCATTTTACCTTTTTACAACTTTTTTCGCGGGTTCTTACATACATTTATGACACACATTGTGTGTCATTGAAGCCCCTGTCATAAATAAAAGATGACACACATTTGTGTGTCATAAATTTATGAACATATATATATATATATATATATATATATATATATATATATATATATATATATATATATATATATATATAATAATTAGGATTAACTCACACATTAAATTAAATTTCGCATAATATAAAATAAAATATCACCAATACAAATCCAATCCATTTTCATGTCACAATGTCCTACCACCCTACCTAATGCTATATGTATCCTTGTTGGTGGCACTAAACTAGAAGAATCACTATTCATCTAGCCCTAACTTCCACCATCACTGCCATTTACTGAAAGGTTTTCTGCAAACCAAGAACTAAATAACCTAAGTTCACATGCAACCTATGAGGATCTATGTTTTCTTCTAATTGAACATATAACAAAAAACCTAGAGGCCAAAAGAAAATTAACTAAAAGAATAAAACTAGAAAAAC
Organism: Cichorium intybus; assembly: GCA_023525715.1. NCBI lineage: Eukaryota > Viridiplantae > Streptophyta > Magnoliopsida > Asterales > Asteraceae > Cichorium > Cichorium intybus. The sequence continues at coordinate 102,613 of JAKNSD010000070.1, read as the reverse complement.
CAACCTTTTAGAATTTTCTGGAAGCTGAGCAGCAAAAATATCCCGCCTCAAATGAAAGTCACACCCAAGCCAGAGGAGAGGAGAAATCGAAAATCCAGAGAGAGATCTTGAAAAGTGGCGAAATCATATGGTGCCTGGAAACCCCTATTTATAGTTTCCAAATGGCCAGTTGATAAACCTTAGAGATAAAGCTTTTTTGAATTCAAATAAGATAAACCTTTTATCTTATAATTCAAACTCCTATTTATCCTCTATATATCAATTTCGAAAATCATATATTTCCATATATGGATTTCGACTTCCACTGGTCACTGTCACACTGCCACTTATTCAACTATTGAATAATTACAGTTTCAGTCCCTGCACCTTTAATTAATTAATTTAATCCTCAAATTAAATCCAATTAATTCTGGATTAATTCCTAATTAATTAATATAGTTTCTAATTAATATATTATCACTCTAATATATTAATAAACCATATATTTAATTCTTGTTGATTTATTAATTCCATAATAAATCAACCTTTCTCTCTACCGAATTTCCTACCAAACCTCCAGCCATGAGGGCAACCCAAATGGACTATGCTTCTATTAATTAGGTAAATACTAATTATTAGTCATGGCTTAGACACCTAATCCAACAGTCTCCCACTTGGATAAGTCTATGACTATAATTACCAATTTAGCCTCTAATTAACCAGCACTTGTAGCTTCCTAGAAACCAATGCCAACCTCTGATCTAATCAGTCCTGTCCATAGATAAGTGATCAGATGATCCTCCGTCCAACAAGATATTTTCAGACTCAAGACATGGATAAAATCAATCCGGTCTGATTCACTGTTCCTCGATTTCCGATTTGCATATGACTCTTAGACTACTAATTTAGTCCCGGTTGGCCAACCATTTTAGTCAGCACCCTGATGGCCTAGTGGATAAGGCTTAGGACTCTTTCTCTTCCCCCATAAAGAGGTTCCAAGTTCTAATCCCACTTCTTCCCTTTCCCCATAGGGAGTGTTAGGTTTCAATCAGGGGATGGCCACTGGCCACCTCTCTACCCCCGTAGGTGATTGACCCGGACCACCCTGCTGCCAGGTGTGCGTGGGCCCCGAGGTTGCTTCATCAGGGTCATCCAAAGGATGGGTCGGGTGGGGTCCTCGGTTACCAAAAAAAAAATCATCGAGAGGCCTACAGATATCTGTTCCCCGTTAGGGTCAAGGGACGAATAAGCTTTGACTCATATACTTATGTCTTTTACCAGACAAATCATTCACAACAGCACGTTTTATAACACAGAGTTACCAATGCGTTTTCGTACTATCAATGAACAACCGCTTAGCAAATCATAACTCATATGTCTTAGCTTAAAGATCAAAAGATATTATCGTCTCAACATTGCTCGTGATAAGATCCATGAAGCAATCTATTGAGCACGGGTTTATCCAATACTCAAATCTCCATTTCCAAGTACTCACGAATGGTGCAGCAATCCAATTGCAATGTCTAACTCTTTAGACAATCTATTACCAGTTCATGACAGTCTTACTTCACACTTACTCCCTTAAAGTGTAATCGACTGTGGATATTTGAATAATCCAATTATTCAGGAAGTAAAACATGCAAAATGAAACACAATGATAAAGTATTGACAAGAGTAGTAAACCATAATAAATCTCTATTATTAAATCACAAGAGTCAAATACAATACATTGTTACAAGTTTTGAAACCTATCTAATTACAAAAACTTATATCATCTCTTAATCCAATGCTCCTAGCATGCTGATTATGCTTAATCCTACTCAGAGCCTTTGTCAAGGGATCTGCAGGATTATCTTCCGATGATACCCTCTTTACAAGGAGGTGACCTTCTTCTACCCTATGTCTGATGTAATGGTACTTTCTGTCGATATGCCTGGACTTTCCATGGTCTCGCGGTTCCTTTGTCAAGGCGACCGCACCTTCGTTATCGCAGAACAGTTCCAAGGGCTCCTGAATACTCGGGACTACTCCAAGGTCACCGATAAAGTTCTTCAGCCAAGCCGCTTCCTTTGACGCTTCACTTGCTGCTATGTACTCTGATTCGCACGTAGAATCAGCCACTGTCTCTTGCTTGGAACTTTTCCAAGTTACTGCTCCACCGTTCAAAAGGAATACCCAGCCTGACTGAGACCGACCACTGTCTCTATCCGTCTGAAAGCTGGCATCTGTATATCCTTCAACTCTCAAGGTATCACTGCCACCGAGGACTAACACCATGTTCTTTGTCCTTCGTAGATACTTGAGTATATTCTTTACGGCTATCCAATGCGCCCTTCCAGGGTTTCCCTGGTACCGACTGACCATGCTCAGGGCAAAGGCCACGTCAGGGCGAGTACACGTCATAGCGTACATGATCGATCCCACAGCCGAAGCGTATGGTACTCGACTCATCTCGGCTATTTCCTCGTCTGTACTCGGACTTTTGAGTCTTACTCAGTTTCGCATTACTTTGGATAGGTAGCTCTCCCTTCTTGGAATTTTCCATACTAAACCTCTTTAGTACCTTTTCCAAGTATGTACCCTGACTAAGTCCAATTAGTCTCTTCTTCCTATCTCTCAATATTCTTATCCCGAGAATATAGGCAGCCTCTCCTAGGTCCTTCATGGCGAAACATTTCCCAAGCCAAGCCTTGACATCTTGCAAGGTTGGAATATCTTTTCCCATGAGCAGTATGTCATGGACATACAGCACCAGAAAGGTGACTATACTCCCACTAGCCTTGACATATACGCAGGACTCATCCTCGCTCCTAGAGAAACCAAACTCTTTGACTTTCTCATGGAAACAAAGATTCCAGCTGCGAGAAGCTTGCTTCAATCCGTAGATTGACCTTTCAAGCTTACACACCTTATTAGGATACTTTGCATCGACAAAACCCTCTGGCTGATTCATGTAAACATCCTCAGTCAACTTCCCGTTAAGGAAAGCGGTTTTGACGTCCATCTGCCAAATTTCATAGTCATGAAATGCAGCTATGGCCAGCATAATCCTAATAGACTTTATCTTGGCTACTGGTGAGAAGGTCTTGTCATAATCAACCCCTGGGGTTTGAGTAAAGCCCTTCGCAACCAGTCTTGCCTTGAAAGTGTGTACCTTTCCGTCCATGTCGGTCTTCTTCTTGAAGATCCATTTGCACCCGACTGTCTTTCGACCCGGTACATTATCAACCAAGTTCCAAACTTGATTGTCATACATGGACTTGATCTCGCTATCCATGGCCTCTTTCCATTTGGCAGACTCAGGGCCCGCCACTGCTTCCTGGTAGTTAGCTGGTTCATCCAAATTTATCAGTGTCCTATCACTGACAAACGTGTCCCCATCCGAAGTTATATGGAAACCATAAAACTCGGGTGGCATGCTAACCCTACCAGAACGCCTAAGAGGTAAGGATACATCTGTCGGACCAACAGGAACTTCTTCCTCATGTTGGTTGCTAGTTTCTCCTAAGGTTGCGTCATCTGATGACTCTTGAATTTCTTCCAGATCAATGGTACTCCCACTGTCCTCTTTGAATACGAGCTCTCTCTCTCGAAAGACCGCTCGTCTAGCTACAAAGACCACGTCCTCGCTCGGTCTGTAGAATAGATATCCAAAGGACTGTTTGGGATAACCAATGAAGAAACACCTTTCGCTTCTATCTGCGAGTTTGTCTTGAGTCTCTCGTCTAACGAAAGCCTCACAACCCCAGACTTTGATATGTGCCAACGAGGGAGCTTTCCCCGTCCACATCTCATGAGGTGTTTTTGCAACCTTCTTAGTTGGGACAAGATTTAGGATATGGGCAGCAGTCTCTAAGGCATACCCCCAGAAATGAATTGGAAGTGAAGCTCGACTCATCATGGAACGAACCATGTCCAACAGGGTTCGGTTGCGCCTCTCCGCAACACCGTTCAGCTGTGGTGTCCTGGGAGGTGTCAACTGCGAAACTATTCCGCATTCCTTTAGATAGTCTAGGAACTCGATACTTAGATACTCTCCGCCTCTGTCGGATCTGAGCATCTTTATCTTCCTGCCTAATTGATTCTCTACTTCGTTCTTAAACTCTTTGAACTTTTCAAAGGTGTCCGACTTGTGCTTGATTAAGTAGATATAATCGTATCTACTAAAATCGTCGGTAAAAGTCACATAGAACCGCGTGCCATCCTTTGTGGTTGATCTGAATGGACCACACACATCCGTGTGAATGATGTCCAATAGACCCTCACCTCTTTCAAAAGACCCTTTGAAAGGTGATTTAGTCATCTTGCCCAACAGACAAGATTCGCATACATCATCCGACTTGAGGTCGAATGATTCCAACACTCCATCCTTTTGGAGTTGGGCGATGCGTTCCTTGCTGATGTGCCCGAGCCGACTATACCACAGACATGCCTTTTCCACATCACTAGTAGAATCAATATAATTTACACTATGTCCTAGATTGTCAACACATTTCACAGTTTCATACACACCATCACAAGGATAAGCAGTAAAATTCAAAATACCATTTTTGAAAACAGAAATAGATCCAATATTATTATCAAAAGAAAAATGAAATCCTTGTCTGAATAATGCGTGAAATGAAATAATATTTCTTGCCATTTCTGGCGAATAGCAACAATCTAATAAATCTACACAAACTTCACTACTAAGCACTAAACTGTAAACGCCGATCTTGGTAACAGGGGACGATCTCCTATTGCCCATGATCAAGTTCAGTCTACCGTGCTCCACCTCCCTGCTTTCCTTTAGGCCCTGCAGATCAGAACAAATGTGAAAACCACATCCTGTATCAAGGACCCAAGAATTAGAAGATGGTGAGTTTTTAGAGATAGTGTATATACCTGCTGTCGATGGCTTTACTTTCCCATCCTTGACATCCTGCAAGTATTTGGGGCAGCTTCTCTTCCAATGGCCCTTCTCTTTGCAGTAGAAACAGTTGGCTTCATCGGGGTTTGCCACACAAGGAATATGGGAAGCCTTGGTTCTTGAGCCATTGCTTGATGACCCGACTTGAACCTTTTTCCTCCAATTTTGCTTAGGAGGGCCCTTCCTCTTCTTTCCTTTGCCACTTCCAATGGCTAGGACGGGCTGATTAACCGAGGGTACACTTTTACCCTTCATCCCGTCCTCAGCAACTCGAAGCATGCGATGCAACTCAGTCAGGTTAGCCTGATTGTTGTTCAAATGATAAGCCAGCCTGAACTGGTCATAAGAACTCGGTAGGGAGTTAAGCACTATGTCAACGGCCAACTCCTCCGGTACAGGCATCGCAAGCTTTCTAAGCCGCTCCACGTAACCTTGCATTCTTTGCACATGGGCGCAGATGGACTCTCCATCATTAGGTTTGCTGTTCGTGAAGTCCTTGACCACTTCGCACCTTTCGATGCGCTCTTGCTTACGGAACTTTTCCGCAAGCTCACGGTGCATCTCATAGGGCCAGTAGTCTTCGTATATTCTCTGCAATTCGGGATTCATTGTGGCAATCATGATGCAGGCCACTTTGGTCGCATCATCAGAATGTTTTTGGTACGAGGCAATTTCCTCGGGAGTAGCAGTTTCGGGGTCGACATCGACAAGCTCGGTCTCGAGAACATACTCTTTGTTCTCATACCTCAGAGCCATCTTGATGTTTCTAATCCAGTCATTGTAGTTTGTCCTGTTCAATTGAACCTTGGAACACAGTGAGAGGATTGAGGGAACACTGGAGTTTGAGGGGGGAGCGGTTTGATCAGCAGAAGACATCTATAAAAGAAGGTAAGTTTAATTAGATACTTGTCGGTCCTTATAATAACCCAATATTAAATAAGGCTAGGATCCAACTATAACAATTTGCAACATAGAAGAGGGATGCCGTAATCTATAAGCAAATTTTATAAAGGTAGGCGAATGACGATTCAGCCGATTCCACCGCGGAAAAATAATCTTATTATAAATGGAATTCCTATTTTCTTTTGAGATTTATTGAACTGTTCAATAGCATGTTTTAATCTCGGATATGCCCCACCGTTTGTGACTGGGATGCCGAGGATCACAAACCGGGTGTGAATAACCATGCAAATTAGCTTGGTACTCTCGGGGTCCATTATCATCTCAAATTGATGTGCCGGTAAACCACACACGCTCCATCAACAATGATAACACCCGAGACACCCATTGCCACTCTTTATGAACCCCCATTGGTGTGCCGGTAAACCACACACGCTCCACCAACGTTTCATAAAGTGCAAGTGCAATTTCATGGGTTAGCATCAAATTCACATTTTTCCTAAAGTAACTAGATTGGGATTTTGTGTAAAGGTTCTAGTACTTTGGTCATTATACTTTTAATGATTTAGTGGTTCTGTCAAAACCGTTCGGCTAACGACCCTCCACTGATCAGGCGAGCGGTGGGTGAGAGTGTTCACCCATTAGACTACCATTTTATAGGCAGTCTTCTTATACCCACTTTATAGACCAGCTTCGTGAATGAGGCCTACTATTGATTTGACTAACCAAATTTATCTCATATATATAATATTAACTTTTAATAACATATATAAGATGTATTTTAAAACCCTTTAAATTATTCAAGGTTTATCTTTTAATTTTACCAAATTTAACAATTAAATTTTAAATTAAATTAAACCTTAAAAAACGATTTAATCAATTTTAATTACCAATTAATTAAATTAATTAAATCTAAATATTTTAAACATTTTAAAATATTTTTCTGGATTTTTTTTTAATTTTCGAAAATTTAAAATTAATTAAATCCCTTTTGAATTATCTTTTAATTAACAATTAATTAAATTAATTCAAATGAAGATAGGTTTATCCAAATTAATCAAATTAATTAAAACCTATCTTAAACCCTCTAGATTTCGAATTCAAATAATAGGGTTTAAGGTTATCCATTTAATTAACAAATAAAGTTACCAAAAATAGAAAACCTTCTAAAACCCTAATTACATATTTCGCAATTTAGCAAGGGGAGGATTAGGGTTTCCAAAACCCTAATCCTAAAAATCGATTTTGATATATATTAGGGTTTATAGGCTTTAAACCCTAAAACAGTTATAACAATTCAACAAGAAAACAAAACAGGCTCTGATACCACTGAAAGGTTTTCTGCAAACCAAGAATTTTCTGGAAGCTGAGCAGCAAAAATATCCCGCCTCAAATGAAAGTCACACCCAAGCCAGAGGAGAGGAGAAATCGAAAATCCAGAGAGAGATCTTGAAAAGTGGCGAAATCATATGGTGCCTGGAAACCCCTATTTATAGTTTCCAAATGGCCAGTTGATAAACCTTAGAGATAAACCTTTTTTGAATTCAAATAAGATAAACCTTTTATCTTATAATTCAAACTCCTATTTATCCTCTATATATCAATTTCGAAAATCATATATTTCCATATATGGATTTCGACTTCCACTGGTCACTGTCACACTGCCACTTATTCAACTATTGAATAATTACAGTTTCAGTCCCTGCACCTTTAATTAATTAATTTAATCCTCAAATTAAATCCAATTAATTCTGGATTAATTCCTAATTAATTAATATAGTTTCTAATTAATATATTATCACTCTAATATATTAATAAACCATATATTTAATTCTTGATGATTTATTAATTCCATAATAAATCAACCTTTCTCTCTACCGAATTTCCTACCAAACCTCCAGCCATGAGGGCAACCCAAATGGAGTGTGCTTCTATTAATTAGGTAAATACTAATTATTAGTCATGGCTTAGACACCTAATCCAACATTTACACCACCAGACTATCCACCACTTGCACCACCACCACTACTTTTTTTGTCTAGCACGAAGAAACTGCAGTGACTGAGCTCCTGTTCCCATGGGTAAATAAATGTAAGTATACTTATAATATGGGCAAGAATAAAGTACATTGCCTAAATTTGTTAAAGAGAAAAGTACAGTGCTACTTCCTGCAATATTCACTTTTAAAATCCACCAAAATAAAAGACTTACTCCTTCCCTTTATTCATAACATCTTTTGTGATAATCTCCATAATATCATCGTTGTCTGCTTGCTGGCAGACACCCAATGGTGTAATCATAGAAATAATAATAATAATTTTAGGAATATAATAACAATGACAGTAAATATAGAAGACTTACTCCTTCCAGTTTAATATTTGCAGTAGAATCAAGATGCAGGCCTTACATATTATTTCGTTCATTATCCAGAAGACCAAATAATAAGTGTTTGGCATTTGGTCGAGCACCTCAAAGGCATATGGACAAACACCTCAAAGGCAACAATAATTCCAATCAGAAACCAACTAATATTCATATTCAAACAAACTCAAACAAATATATTAGAGCATGATATAGAAAATGAGAAGAGATGAAAAAACCCCGCATACCTTCAACTATGATTAAATTGGACATGACAAGGAAATTTGTGGCATCACCCGCCATTGAGGTGTCCATCGTGGACGATGGTATTGATTATTGATTGCTATGATGTCTTTCTCGAACAAATCAATCAACGATAGACCAAATCGCTTAACATCCAACAGCGATTTAGAACTAACAAGTTTAGAAGGATAAGAGATAGGCAGATCCCCATTATCTACCGGATGATGATCCATAGCCAAATAACCGTAAGTAACCCGATAAAAACCAAGAGGACAGACACTGAAAGGAGCTCCGACGGCTAGGAGTCGGCGACGCTAGTCGTAAAAAATGGGAAAACGTGAGAAAAAATAATAGAGAGAGAGAGGTTTTTTGCAAATGATTTAGGTTTCCAGTTCATTTAACCATTCCAACTTACAAGTTCCCGACATGAACGATTTGAATTTGAGGTGATTGTTTCGAAGAACTGAAGCGAGGAACCCTAACTTTCATGCGGTGAACGATGGGAAGAGGGGGGAGATTCAATCGTGAATTGAGAAATATATGGAAATAAAAGACGACACACTATTTTTATTAGACGACGTTAAAGTGTATCCCGTGCTTTTTTTTATTATGGCATGACACAAATTTTATGACACACAAATATATTTGTCATACATTCTTCTAATTTTGAAAACTATGACATTTTTTTATGACATATATTTTTATATGTCATAAAATTAGTGTGTGTCATAGTTCGTGTGTCATCAAAAGTCTATTTTCTAGTAGTGAGGAGTAGGAGTATGATAGATTTGTCGTTCTAAAAAAATATGAGTTTTGCCACTTGAATTATGAATCCTCTAATATTAACTAGTTTATTTATATATTACCTTACTATTATCATATTCAAGTTCACACCACCACTACACTTCATGCCTCATTTCGCATGGCGAAGAAGATAGAGAAAACTTTTGCGTTGAGATACAACAAGAAAAAGAGAAATAGCAAGGTCAATTCAAGCAATAAAATTGATCAAAAGAAAGGGAGCTTGAAGTTGAAGATAAAAAAGGGAGGAAAATGATATTTTGAGACTTCAAGAAAAAAAGAATTTGATAGAATAGATTACTTGCTTCAAAAGGGGTGAAGAGGGGCATTATCCAAGTTCGTGTTCAAAAGGTGAGAGTAAATGTTTTAAGTGTAACTAATACAAGCATATCGCTAGAAATTGTCCCAAACCAAACAATGAGCGAGGGAATCCACCAAAGGTTATAGGGTATATGTTTCAAATAATGGTTAAGGGACTCATGAAACAGTGATAATGTATGATAAATTGATAATAAAGAGTAGCAATGCCGAACTTAAAATAAAAAAGTTTATGAGATCATATGTAGCAAAAGAAGTAAAACGATGACGAACAAGAAGATTATGGAAACAACTTCATATTCATTACTATGAATAACTATCAAAAGAAAACTGCCTTTATATAATTACAACGATATCCTATATATAGTATTCTAAAAGGTGAGCAGGAGGAACAAGGACATGACCGGTATAAAAGGACAAATGATCATATTGTGGCCCTCAACACTATCACTCATATCATTTTCGCCACTGCCAGACAAAACATCTAACAAACACCAAAGTATAAAGCCTTTCATCTATAGAGATGACTTATTCTTTTAGAAATACCACTTCTTCAAAGTTGTTACATCCTAAAGATGAATACTTTCTTATCATGGCATATGTAGCACCCAAACTTTATAGGATAGACCATGTTTTATCGGAGAAAAGAGTATGGAAAATTCTATTTCTTCCTACTTTATCCTCCTACCCACTAAATTGTGACATGTGGAATCTATTATTTCTCTCTTACTCTTGATTTTGACACTTGTCTTGATCATATGATTAAGAAGATAATTAGGAAGATCTTTTTAGAATCATATAGAACCTCTCAAAGAGTATAGATACATGTTTGAGAGAAAAAATAAGGATGTTAGAAGAAATGGATGAAAGAAAAGGGGAAAACTCATATTACCTTGCTATTATCAAAACGATATTTTAAATGTTTTCAAAAAGTTTTTTCAGGTCGGAATACAACGTGACAAATATTAATGTTAGGCACTCGAGTATTAATCGTTTAGGCAAAAAGATGGCTGACGCATTATATTTTTAAAAAGGACTGATGATGTGATGGCTCCACTTTATTAAATTCGAGTTCGAGCGAGTTCCCTACAAATGATCGAGTTCGAGCGAGCTCGAATTCATTAAATTCTCTACAAGCCGAACTCGAGATTTAAATTAAGATCGGAAAAAGTTCGAGCTCGCATAGACTAGGGGTTGGCTCGGTTCATAAAGTAACTCTTTAATTTCCCATATTTTGTCAATTAAAAAAATAATTAAAAAACTACTTGATAATTGACCGAGAAACCTTTAACATAATAAAGTCATTAGTCATACATCACCTACCTGCCGCATTCTCAAATCTCAAGTGCTTCTTCCTAAAATACAAGGAGACAAGGAGAACAACCAGCAATGGCAACTCCCTTAAAAGTGGCCGTCATTGGTGCTGGAGTTGCCGGACTAAACGCCGCCCGTGAGCTCCAAAGAGAATCCCACCATGTTGTGGTGTTCGAAACGTCTCACCGACTTGGCGGAACATGGGCCTATGATCCACGAATCGAGTCGGATCTCTTAGGACTTGACCCAAACAGAGAGATCATTCATGGATCTATGTACAAATCTTTGCGAACGAATCTTCCACGTCAGCTCATGAGCTTCACTGATTTCAAATTCAGCGATAAAACATATGGCGATGAGAGGTTGTTTCCAGGACACCAGGAAGTTCTAAATTTCTTGGAAGATTTTGCAGGTTTTTTTGAACTCACTGAGTTGATTCGTTTCAATACTTTGGTGACCCGAGTAGAGGTCGTTGACTCAGAGATCATTGAGTTTGAGGTGGAATCGGTTACAAATGGGCTGAATTCGGTGGATGTGTTTGATGCGGTGGTCGTTTGTAACGGTCATAATACTGAACCTAGACTGGCAACTGATATTCCAGGTATATAATGTATTTATCTTCAATATTTCAACGGTAAATTGCAACTAACTAAATAGGGCTTATTCAGTTATTTGTAGTGAGTGGTTTTTATAACAAAAATATATCTTTAAAATCAAATTTAAAAGGTTTATTTATAAGAATACAATTATATCACGTCTTCATGATTGATTATAAAATGGTTTTTGTAACTGAATTCTTGTGTTGTATTTATGTATGGTAATATTTCTGTCGAGACAAAAGGGAGTACTAGTGTACTGTGTACACGCAATACCACTCGTATAAGTAACGAGCATGACGTCGATTTACCATCTATTTTGGAGAAACATTTTCATATCAATATTTGTGTAGAAATGGGGTTTTAGAAAGTTGCTTACAAAATTTATTAATTTAACATCATAGATAAAATTTTAAGGTCAGGTACTAAATGCAGTGGCTGTACAAAATCGACTTCTTGTTTACTAATCAATATTCAATTATTTGCTGTTTATTAGTCAATATTCAATTATATCTTAAGTAATATTATCATTTTTTAATTGATTGTCTTATTCTAAATTTTGAATGCCGTATAAATAAACTTGCTTTTTGTTTGTTGTAACATATATAATAAAATATAATAGTATAATAAGTATCATAAAGATAAAACTATATTAATTCTAAAAGGGTTGTGCTATAAATACCCCCATTACATTTTGTATCCACATTCATCACATCAAAATGGCTTTTAATTAAATTACTTTTAATCTATAAACCCCTGATTTGACTAATTGATTTGTTTTATCCCTATTTTGTCTTTTGTTATTTTTTCCATTATTATTATTACTATTATTATTATTATTATTATTATTATTATTTAAAAAGGTTACACCTTAAACATTTTAGAAACAAATAAATAATATGTTATTCAGTGGATCGAATTTTTATGATAAGAACGTTGTAACCGGATAAAATGGAGGTCATATTCACGCAACTAACAACATCATTTCTCAATGTTTTTCATAATAAATATATATAAAGTTTACTTTTAGGTACATTGCATAATAAAGACTACATAAATTATAATAAACATGAAATATATGATTAATCACATATGGTGTTGTTACTAAAAGAATTTTTATAACGATCTACTAATTTTTTTACAAATAGTTACTCTATAACAATGAATTGTTGAAGCATGATAAATAATAATAACGTTAAATTAAAAATAGTGATTAAATATAATTTTATCATTTAGTTTTTTCATATAATACATTGATTTACGGTGATCTTTTAAACATTAGAATTCACTCGTTGAGTTTTTCTAGACCGAATATACAACGAGTTAATAACACACCATCAAGATATTGTTTCGTCCTTATGATTCAAACATATGTTCATGATGTATATATATTTGGTTCAAAATGATTCATGAAGAAAATAGGAGTTGAGGATTAAGGACAAATAAAGTCAAAATACTCTCATATGAAAGACATCTACCCACAACAAATATAAGGACCGTAACCGTGTCTCTCATGTAATTAGAATATTAGATTTTTTTTAGGATACATTCCATAGTTTTTGAAATAATGCATGAACGGAAATTGTAATCATGTAATGTACTCCGATTGTAAATTTCATTTCTTTTCACAAACTTCTTGGGAAAAATTACGAACAAATATACCTGCCCATTATTACGGGTGTTTTCATATTTGGCACACATATTGTCCTTAATCCACAACAAATATAAGGACCGTAACCGTGTCTCTCATGTAATTAGAATATTAGATTTTTTTTAGGATACATTCCATAGTTTTTGAAATAATGCATGAACGGAAATTGTAATCATGTAATGTACTCCGATTGTAAATTTCATTTCTTTTCACAAACTTCTTGGGAAAAATTACGAACAAATATACCTGCCCATTATTACGGGTGTTTTCATATTTGGCACACATATTGACTTAATAATATGATTATGTGTCATTTTGAGTTGCCGGCAAATCTTATTGAAAAACTGCATTAATATATATATATATATATATATATATATATATATATATATATATATATATATATATATATATATATATATATATATATATATATATATATATATATATATATATATATATATATATATATATATAAGTTCAAATGAGACCATGTAAATTTTGTGAGACGGAAGACTCAATCCTAGCAACTCATTTTAGAGATCAAAAAAAAAAAAAAAAAAAAAGGCTAAAATAATAAGAATTTTCAAAAAAAACAATTCTACTTATTTTCGCTACTTATTCTTTCTAAATAAATTTTAAAAAAATCGAAAAAAACCTAGAAAAAATCAAAAATAATATTCTAGTTGAATGTTGCTGGATGTTGCATATTCTAATAGAATATTACACAAACTAGTGTAATATTCTACTAGAATATGAAAAAAACGCTAATTTATTATTTTTTATTTTATTTTTTTTTTAATTTTTAAAAATTTTTTTGAATAAAAAAATAACGAAAATAATAAATAAATACATTTTTTTTAATTTTTTTCATTTATTTTGCATTTTTTTTGTTTTTTTTGTTTTACACCCAAAATGAGTGGCTAGGAATGCGTCTCCCGGTCTCACGAAATATAATGGTCTCATATGAACTTAACCCTATATATATATATATATATATATATATATATATATATATATATATATATATATATATATATATATATATATATATATATATATATATATATATATATATATATATATATATATAAGATCGGGTGAGAACTCAAATTTACTGTGAGGTCAAATCTAGACTTCTAATCTGGAAAAATGGGTGGCTAAGATTCATTATCAAAAAAGTGACACATCTTAAAAGCTTGGGAGGCTAGTTGTCTAAAAATTAAAAATAATGGGTGGATATGACAAATTAAGAAGGGTAATATAGTAATTTAATCGAGTACACATCCCCATTGCGATACTTGTCACCATCTCGTTTGCTGGGTTTTTTTATTCCACCACCTTTGTTTTTTGGCTATAACTTTTTTTTTTCTTTGTAAAAAAATAATTCTGAAAAAAAACAAAGTTTTTAAAATTTAATTCTCTACCAAACAAGCACCATAATGAAAATTTAAAAAAAATATATTTTTTATTTTTTTTATATAAAATCAAAAATTAAAAAAAGTTCTCCAAAAATTATGAAAATTTAAGGGATCATTGTAGATATTATATTAGTAAGTTTGCAAAAAGAATTTTTTGAAAAAAAAAGGTTTTTTAAGTGTTTATTTTATATTTTTAAAATAAAAACTCATCAAAATAGCAAAAAAATATGCATGATCCAAAAATATTAAGAACCAAAATATGTTTTATGATTCAAACTGTTATAAACTAATTATTTATGAATCAAAACTTATCAAAATAAAAAAATATATATAAATGATCCAATAATATTAAAACCAAAATATCTTTTATGATCCAATATTCAAAATTTGTCATGATCCAAGATCCAAAACTCGTTATGATCCAAAACGAGTTAAAAAAACTGGAAAATGAACGAAGAAAAACTAAAATAAAAACAAAAAACTGAAAAAAAAACTAAAAATAATATTTAAAAAAATAATAATAACGAAAAAAATAAAAAATCTGGCTAAATTATGTTGTACTGACGTGTATAACATATGATTATATCATCGAGTCCGTATTACATTCCATGGACGAGCGTCGCATGCGATTACGTCAAATCCAATAATTGAACTCCTCACCGGATCCGGACTATATATATATATATATATATATATATATATATATATATATATATATATATATATATATATATATATATATATATATATATATATATATATAGGGTCCGGTTCCGGTGAGGACTCTTTTTTCGGTGAGGACTCGCGAGGACACCTTAAAAAAATTGAAAAAAAATATAAAAAAAATACAAATCATAAAATCGAGAATAGTACAATATCATTATCAAAAAAAATTTGAAAAAAAAAATTTTGCATCATTGCAAAACGTAATGATGCAATTTTTCTGTTTTTATTTTGAATCATTATTTCATTATAAAAAAAATAATGATCGAAAAGTTTTTTTTTTGAATCTTTTTTTTTTCCGATATAGTACTATGATCCATTTTATTATTTATATTTTTTTTATATTTTTTTAATTTTTTTAAGGTATCCTCGCAAGTCCTCACTTTAAGAAGAGTTCTCACCCGATCCTGATTCTATATATATATATATATATATATATATATATATATATATATATATATATATATATATATATATATATATATATATATATATATATATCATTAATTTATCCATTAAAGTCATATATATTTTTTCAAAAAATGTTGCAGGTATCGAGACATGGTCAAAGAAGCAAATGCATAGTCACAACTATCGTGTTCCAGGACCATTTCAAGACCAGGTTAGTAATAAGAAAGCGTTACTTATGGAAATATCAAAATAATCTTATTAGGCAGTCATTTATGTATTTAACAGTGTCTTCAAATTTTGTAGTTAAAACAGTTTTAGCAACCTACGTTAAGTCGTTAACTAAATAAACCAATCTGGTGAGTTTCGCAACAGAACTTAATACATGACCTAGAATGTTTAAAATGTTATAAATCATATCAATTTTCATCTGGTTACAAATAATACATCTTTATTTTTGTATTTTTGGCAATTATAATGCATTTAATACAAAATTGAATAGATTGTAGTTGTAATTGGCAAGGGGCCAAGTGCAATGGACTTGTCAAGAGAAATAGCAACCGTTGCCAAAGAAGTTCACATGTCATCAAGATCTCCGCGTATTAAAGTCTCAAAATTGGAGAAGTTTAGCAATTTATGGCAGCATGCTAAGGTAACCTAACGTATATCATGACTCTTTATTAGAATTACAAAATGAATGATTTGAAGTCTCCCACGTCTTTCTTCTACCAAAGGTGTTGAAGGAATAGTTTAAAGCAATGTTTTAAAACCCGGGTTGACCCGGCCGGTTGGACGGTGAACCGGTAAAGAGAGAGGGTCAATTATGACCGGATTTTTGCTAATTTCCGACTCGTATTAAACCGGCCGATTTTCTCAAAAAAACCGGTTGGACCGTTGACCCGAAACCGGGTTGACCCGGTGGTTGGAACAAAAAATTAGAATTTGACTTTAAAAACTTGGTTAAATGGTTCAAGACTCAAACTTGTAAGATTAGTCCACTGTTACTTCATCAAATTTAATAAA
The DNA here is from genome assembly GCA_023525715.1 of Cichorium intybus. Taxonomy (NCBI): domain Eukaryota; kingdom Viridiplantae; phylum Streptophyta; class Magnoliopsida; order Asterales; family Asteraceae; genus Cichorium; species Cichorium intybus. The sequence goes on along the minus strand of JAKNSD010000070.1, from coordinate 85,966 downwards.
TTTTTCTTAGAGAAACTTGACGATATATATTTTTTGGTGTCAAAAAATGAAATTATATTGTTTATTTTTATAAATATATAATAATGCTTAAATATAACATATATAGAAATTATAAAAAACTGGGTTGATCGACGGTTGAACCGGTTGACCCGTAACCCGGTCACCATACCAGGTCAACTAAAAACCCAAGTTTTAAAATATTGGTTTAAAGTTTGAAATAGGTGTTTTCTATAAATAAGAAATATTCAATAAAATCTCAAAACTTGGAATTATTGATGAAAAAGTTATAATTTTATCTTTTCAAATGGAAAATGACAAAACTTATGAATATTTTACAAAAATGATATTTTAACCTGCAATAACATATCAACCAGTTATAATGCCTTGTTGCAAACAAAATACAAAAGCTTTTTGTAAACAAAATACTGACTATTTTATAATTTTATTTTAATATTACTTTATTAATTTATTGTGATTTTTCTACTTTAATTTGTTTCTATTTTATATTATCATTTTATTGTATTTTTTCTATGTAGACAAAATAATATATTTTGATTATATATATATATATATATATATATATATATATATATATATATATATATATATATATATATATATATATATATATTACCAAGTTCGCATCATCTAATTCATTAAACTTCTGTGTAAATCGTCATATATGTAGCTTTGTATAAATGTAATAACACTTACTGTACCATAATATCAGATAATTTGTAAATGGTATATTGTCTCTTATATGTATAAAGAAGTTTAAATATAATGAAAAATTGATGCATCTTTTATCTTTTATTAACAGATAAATTGTATCGAAAAGGATGGTATGATTACCTTTGAAGATGGAATTTCTGTTGATGCAGATATTATATTTCATTGCACCGGGTATGACTAATATATATACACAGAATGGTGAATTCAAAACATAACCAAATTATACGGTCAAACCACAAGATTTAATCTATTCTTGAATAAAAATCATCTAATGATTATGATTTATGAGGGGTTAACCACTTGACCGCTTTGTAATATTTGGTCATAGATTATCCGCTGATTATTTGATCTATGGTTTGGTTGTATAAGTTGATTGATACCTATGACCTTAAGGACTCAAAATATCAGGTCTAATTCCATTGACCCTCCATCTCAAGAGACGTTTCAGTCTCTCAAGTGAGCTAGACACGATCACTTCACTTCATTTAAGGCACTACTTGAGATAAAATGTAGGTCTCGACATATCATATATCATTTTGAGTAATATAGGGGGTAACGTTGCCTTGTTTTTATAACTACTATAAAAAAATTTAAAATTAATTTAGATAATGTTCATGCATATTATTTTATCGGATAGTTTAATAATCTAGCATATAGCTATATATCATGTTTGTAGTTTGTAGAGCCAAAAACTGCAATTAATTACAGTTTTGGTCCTAGATTTGAAAATCTTGCGCTGATGGTCTCTATGCTTTCCAAGTCTTCCATTTTTAGTCTCTGTGGTTTTCAACTCTTCTACTTTTTAGTACCCGTGGTTGACACAAACTGTAATAGATGGAAGGACCAAAATGAAAGATTTAGAAACGACATGGACTAAAAATGACAGATTTGGAAACCATAAAGACCATCGATGCAAGATTTTCAAAAGTAGGATCAAAGTTATAATTTGGTGTAAACCATAGGGACTAAAGTTGTAATTTACTCTTTATATTATCAGAAGTTGAAGATAAACATACATTTTTTATAAATTAGGTACAAATGTCATGTTCCGTTTCTTAAAACCAACGACATTGTGAGTGTCCAAGAAAAACGTGTTGGACCTCTCTACAAACACGTTTTCCCCCCAAAACTTGCTCCAAGACTATCTTTTGTTGGACTACCCGAAAAGGTATGTTTATGGTTATTATATTTATCTTCAATTATTTCAAATACATATAACTAACATGGTTTCCTAATATTAGAGCCTTTCATTCCTAATAATCGAGTGCCAATCAAAATGGATAGCAAAGGCGTTGTCAATGAAGGTATCCTTGCCATCAAAAGATGAAATGTTGAGAGATGTTGAAGAACATTATCGAGATTTAAAAGAAAAGGGGCTTTCTGAAGCCTACACTCATTCTTTTGAATTTCAGGTTTTTAAGGCTATTGATTTTATGTGGTTCTTGAACTTCAATACTTCGAACATCATGTAACTAACATGTTGTTTTCTAATGACAGACTGATTACATAGATTGGGTGAATTCTCAATTCGGAATGGGCGTGGAAAAGAAACTTACAGACATGTTCAAATACATCATCCATTGTTTCATGTCTGGTAATATAGATGGTTATATGAACGCATTCTCATTAAAATACGGGATATAATTATGGACTTTTCATCATTGAGTCTTCATCTATGCTTATCATACGGATGGCTCGATCAAAAAGATATGTATTAACAACGAACTGAAAGAAAGAATAAGTTTCGACACTAGTGAGCAATAGTGGATTTCTTTGTCAATATAATGCAAAAGGTTGTCTCTTGAATTCGTGTAATTGACCGGATGTTTCATTCTGTATAGCATAAAACATTATTCATTTGACGAAAATCTTCACTAGATGCCATCGATAAAGTTTGATCGTTGAAAGTACCTATTGCAAGGAAAAACGGGTGAACAATTTGGATTCTTTTCACAATAGGATATAGTGATTGTTTATGGCAATAGATATTTATATTAATGAATCAAAATTCTTAAAGATAACTAAAAATTGGAGTAAATTACATTGTTTGGTCCAATAACGTCTTTTTTTCATATTGTTGTTGGCCCAACTATCTTGAGTTTCGCAAGGTTAGTCCATATTTCAAACTAAACCTTCATCGTTGGTCCCTCCCCCTTGACTCCTCCTAGACACTATTAGCATCTCTCCATGTACACGACACATGAGGGCATTTTAATCTCTTCAGCATTATTGTATTCCAATACGTTCAATTAAGAAGAAGGTTATGTGTAATTTCTCTCATTCTCACATTTGATCGAATGTAAATCCTCATCTCTTTAATATGGCTTTCTGTGCATGTGGAAGGACAATTGTGATTTAAACATCCTAGATATCCAACAACCTTGGAAAAATATTCTACTCATGCTCCGAAGTGGTAATTGTTAAGTGTTGTTAGTTTATTAGTTAGTGACTTTTTCTCAAAATGTTTACTTGAATGCAGGGTAATGAATGTAGATTCTTCAGTGGTCATCATAGGACAATGCAAATAGACAAGGTGATATAGCAGTTGAACTTTAAGGCTTCAAAAACTGCATCAAAATATATATCAAACCTAGAAAAGTAGTAGAAGGTCCAACTTTCCCTGATGGTCAGCAGCATATGGATAGTAGCACCCCATAATAACTAGAAAATCATCATATCGGTAATATAAATTGCTTTTTAATCGAGGTTCATGAAAGGGAAGTTTTGGTATATAAGTCTATGATAATGACATCAAGGGGTGTCTAAATTAATGCTCCAATATTAAAAATGGGTAACATCAAATGGCATCCAAATTTCTAACGTTTGTGTTCTTTCTGACCTCAATATGAAACATTGCCAAGGATCTGTCAAGGTACAAACAAAACTATCGAGATGTAACACAATCATATGGTTGTAAAAGAAACTATCAATCTTTAGTTTCTTTCACTATGGTTATCATGTCGTACTGAAAAAACACAAAATTGCAGTTTACCTACTATATTGCAAATAAATACATAAAAAAATCAAATTATTTAACATAAACTCTTATCCATTATACATGCTTTTCTAACTCTCTAATTGGAAATAACATAAGATTTGTAGAACTGGGATGGTTAAATAAACAAACCAATGATAGTGCGTTGCTATTTCTTGAATTTGGTCGTAAAATAATTTTTAGTTCACATGTGTAAATCTACAAATAGGCCCTAGTAACTTAATAGCGCCTAACAATTATACAAGCCCGTCTATTAAACTTTGTATAAAAGAATTCTACATATTATTTCTTTTACACAACCAAACATGCCATGGAACGAAATGGAATCCCATATTCCGATTTCATCATACTCTTTAAGAATCTACAAACCAACTACTCACATGTCTTTCTTCGTTCCTTTTGAGATTGAAGATCATGTTAGTTGGTTTCTTATAGAGCTTTAGCCTATGAATGATATCATAAATAATCATAGCATAAATAATCAGCATTACAAGTCGCATACAAACCATTTCTTTAGTGAACATGCTTACTTGCATGGATTAGATCAATTAGTTAATAAAATCTAAAATAAATAACATCTTTCAGATTCTTGTATTATAGCACAAATTTTCTGACATGGTCACATAAACACAAAACACACACATACACAGATACTCATCTATAGTAAAATACAAAGTAGCTATACATACAAATACACACACAAAAATACACACACACACACACTTACATAGAATTTTTGCAATGATTTGATTTTTTAACTATTGATCAAATAAGTACCTTGCCATTAATAGTATGGGGTTTATATCTTTTACATTTGATAAATTACTAATTATAAGAATTCATACACTTACAAATGGTCACATACATACCCATCACTTGTACACGTATAGACACACAAATACAGTGACACACACAATCATGCATATAGTGTATAATTTAAACATATACTTTTGTTGCTTTTAGAAAAAGAAAAGCTCGTTTGTTGGGGCCTTGGGGGATAAGAGTAACTGTGGGCCGTTTTTGAAGGCCTATCCTATTAATCAGTATTTTGTTCAACTAAAAGATTAGTCATTTGACCTCAATGAAAAACAATTTTTTAAAGGGTAAACATCATTCTATTATTGAAACTTCTTAATTTAATAACACATTTAAAAAAGGGTTTTATTTATTTATATCCTTATAAACATCCATTATTACGTATATATCGTTATGAAACTATAAATTACACATATATCCGTAGAAAGCCTACAAACTCACACATATATCCAAAAGGTTAATTTAAATGATAATTAATTATTGTTAAAATTAAGAAACTCTTTTCAAATTACATTATAACTAAATTACTGAAATACCCCTTATTCAATCTTTCCATAATCTACATTCACGACACACCAACATAATCACCCGATTCTCTGCGGATATACGAAGTTTTTTTCACGATTGATTCTCTATGGCATGTTCATATTGATTGCTAAAGAAATTGGTCGTATCTCCTATAACTGATTTAGGATACACAATTAATCTCCTTAGAAAGTTGTTTGTGATTTTAGGTTCCTGCTTGTGAGTTCAATATTAGATTCCTAAAGAAACTTGATCTCCTATATTAACGATACCAACAATTAATCTTTAGAAGAGTTCTTTGCGGCTTTAGGTTCTATAGGTAATTGTCCACAATCATTTAGGATTTATGAAGTTATCAATGTTGTTTTCTAATCAAGTTACTCATGTCCATGGAGCTTCAACGTCCCTGGCGGATACAAAATCAACAATATACTTTCAAAAAACCTTTGCTGAACCCAAACCTTTGTATCAGCAATGAGCAAGTTCCAGAGACAAACAATTGCTGAAGGATTTTTATCCCCAAAAACGGCCAAAAAATATCAATTGCGAGATGATGAGATGATGAAATTGATACGGTAATTGGGTGACTTCAATAGACCTTACCTCTCTTAACAGATCGATATATTGCTTGATTTCAAATTGGATTCCGAAATTGTAAGGTTCGATCGAACATAGACTTTGAACCTTACCCTCAATAAATCTGAACATACATCAATGCTCCTTGATTAGTCAATAACTTGAAACGCTTTGGACCTTACCCTCTTGACAGATCGGCCCTTCATTTACTTGCAATCCTCCTCTGATTTGATGCCTTGCTTCAAATCGGTTCTTGATTTGAATCTTGGAATCCTGAAAAACTTGGAACATGTTTGCTTCAAATCGGATATCATATGCTTCAAATCGATACTTCCGATAAGATGCGATTTGTACTATGTGGGATATTTAGTGATAGTTTATTTTAATTAGTTTTCTGATAAAAAATCAATTTAATATTAGTTTATTATTTTTTAAACAATTAATTATTATTAAAATATAATATTGGATATATAGGTGAGTTTAAACGTTTTATAATAATATATATGTAATTTAAAAGTTTATAAGGATATATATATATATATATATATATATATATATATATATATATATATATATATATATATATATATATATATATATATATATATATATATATATATATATATATATATAATTAACAATGTTTATAAGAATATGATTGAAATTGTCCTTTTAAAAAATATACTAGAGAAGTATCATTATGGTTCATGTCATTTACCAAAAAAAAAAAAAAGATTAGTTTGTTTGAGCTTAATAGTCAATGTCTTTCTATTTCAAAATGGATACTTTGTGAAAGAAAAATTATCTATCTCACCTTCATGTGGACAGGACCATAGCATAGCCCTTATGGTATCGATAAGCCCATGGACCTTCCTTTTATTTTCAACTAAAAAATAAAGATGAAAAAATTGTCAAAGATGGTACTTGTGTCAAGAATATTAAAGAACATGGAGAAACTTGTCAAATACGATACATGTCCACAAAGATTATATTGTATATGGGAAAAGTACATAGAAGTGGTGCTACTATTTGGATCCTAATTTTTTTTTATATATAAATATAGTTTTCATAGAGGGAGGGAGAATAATGGAAATTCAGGAAAACTAAATATAAAATCATGAATTAATGTTAAAATAAACATATTTCGTAATATAACTCACTAGGATATTTTTTTAGCATCAAGTCAAAAACAAACAACCATATATATCTTAACCACTAAGTTTTGCTTCATTAATTCATTAAGTAAAAAAAAAACATCATTTAAGTATAGTTATCGATGACAATGAAAAACGAGAACAAACGACAGGAATGATGTGATGAAAAGAAAACTACAAAATCATAGGTTAATATTATTTTTACAATTTTAATTCTTTTTAATGTGTTCAAGTTATCGATAAATCAATCCTCTTATACAAAATGGCAAATTTTTAACCTACTATACTCGGTATAGCAGTTTATTTTTCAATCTTACACTTTTAAATGAAATATTAAATTTTCTTACAATTTTGGTCTAAATTTTCCAAACTCTTTTCTACAAATTCATCACAAAACTAGTTTTTTCTTTACAAATGTACTTTTTTAGGACATTTTGATCAATTTTTAAAAACTATTTTATAAAAAAAAAGTTCAAATATTTTTAATGACTTTTTGTACAACCTTTTAAACTCTCTTTATAACTTTTTTCTTTTACAGCATTTTTAACTTGTTTTACAACTCTTTACATGGTTTTTGAATTTGTTTTACAATTATTTTCACTTCCATAAAAATTTAATATTATCAATTTATAGTTTCTTTTTCTATAAGCGCTCCGATTTGTGTAATTGTGTTGGTTGGTTTTATGAGTTCCGGTCCGTGTAATTTCTCTTTCTATATTCGTAACCGGGTTGCTTCTAAGGGTTTCGATCTATTTTTTGTGTTGGTTGGTTTTACACAGTGGCGATTTTAGGCACCTCCCCCTATTGGGGGCACAAAAAATTTCCAATTAAAAAAATATTTTTAAATTTAAATTTAATATTAACTTTATGTAAAAAAAAATTATTTGTTGGAGACACCTCCCCCATTCCTAATGCACTAGGTCCGCCACTGGTTCTATAGATTTTGATTTATTTTCGTATTCATTCTATTTTTTGTGTTTGTAGTAAAAGGAGTTTAAAACATTGTAAAACATGTTAAAAAGCGTTGGTAAAAAGTTTGAAAATATTCTAAATATGTTATAGTAAGTGTAAAAAATCGTAAATAAGTTGTAAAAATATTTTTTAAAAACTTGTGAATTTTTTAAATAAAAAGTTTAAAAATCTTGTACAAAAAGGTCAAAAGTTGTAAAAAATATGAAAAATATAAAACAAGTTATAAAAATTGTAAAAAAAAAAAAAAAAAAAAGGTTGTGAATGTAAAACTATCTTGGAAACATTGTAAAGATTTTGTAAAAGAAAGTCGTATATATTGTGAAAAAAAAAAAACCGTAAATGTTGTAAAAGAAGGTTGTAAAAAAGTGTAATTACTGTCGTGAAAAAAGTTAACAAGGTTGTACGATCTCTAAAAGAATGTAGAAAAAAAGTTTAGAAAGCTTGGACTAAAAGCATAACAAAATTAGACGCATCTGTGGGAAAAAAAAATTAGAAATTTTCGACTAAAAGCATAACAAAATTTAAAACTTTGGTCAAAGCTGTAAAATTGAAAAATGACATGTGATACCAAATATAACAAGGTAAAACCAAAATAGAAAAAACATAGTTTGCTTCCATTTTATGTAATAATATTGATTTGCTACCAAGTTGAAGACATTGAAAATAGTTTGTTTTCCAAAACCTCTACTTAAAGCAAAATAGAAAAAGATTAAATTCTATAAAAACCATTATAGTTTTTTTTCGGTTTAATACTGGGGAAATTTTTTTTCGAGTTTTACCACTAAGAGTTTGTTTAAATTATAGAAAAACCACTACATAAACTTTGGATTCTTTAAAAAACTATTACTATTTGATTTTTTTTGCAGCTTAACCACTCAAACAATTGATTTTTATGATTAAATCACTCAAACTTTGAATTTTTCCAATAAAACCACCTTGTATTCAGAAAAATTATTCTTCCAAATAGTTTTTGTAACTTATTATCGGAAAAAAACCTATAGTGGTTATTTTGAAAATAAAACAAACTTACAATGATTTTTTTAAAATAAATACAAACTTTCAATGGTTAAACAAGAAAAAAATTCTTTCGGTGGTTAAACAAAAAAAACAAACCATAATGATTTTTAAAAACTAACTCAATAGAAAAAATATAGTTTGCTTCCATTTTATGTAATAATGTCGATTTGCTAGCAACTTGAAGACACCGAAAATAGTTTTTTTTTTTTTTTTTTTTTACCAAAACCTGTGTTAAACCTATAATCACCTAGTTCCCTTTTACCAAAAGATTGTAATTTGAGAAAGTATTTAGCAAATAATGGCTATATTTACTAGATAATTGTAGCTTTGTTAAAATTATAGATGGCAAAGTTTCAACAAATCCCACCCAACATAGACTTTTGAAGAATGATCAAGTGATTTTTCTACTTCAAAAGAGACTTTAAATCACATATGTTTTCATCATTAAGACCATGACTTTTAACCAAACAAAAAAAAAAAAAAAAAAAAAAAAAAAAAAAAAAAAAAACAACATTGTGCTTGATGCAATTGATCATGGTCTAAAATTCAAAACTAAAATATTCCCACAAACCAAGACTCATAATGTACCGAACCAAACTCAACACTCGCAACAAGACTTAAATAAACAAGGCTAAAATCGTCTTTTTAGAAAAATCACGAGAATTTGCCATCTAAAATAAATGCCAAATTCACAATTTCTCTATGTCTGCTTGATAAGGTACCCAACCACAAAACTGATTATACCCACCAACACCAGAAATAAAACCGAATAACCGCCCGATCGACTTTTCACAGCCTCTTTTCTCATGAACTCCTATTAAGAAATAGCAACGTACTTTCATTTACCTTTTACATATATGTAACTAATAATGATCATAAATTCAAACACTGATATGAAAAATAAAATGAAGATACATAAAATAAGTAATAAGATGCAAAAGACATACCAATTCCTGTTGAAGCTTCTGACTTTGTTTAAGAGCAGCTGCTTTTTCATCAGTCAACTTTGATACCATAGACGCCGACTGCATCGTAAATTACAATAATACCCTCGTTACCGAAATTCCAAGGAATTAAAACAAAATGGCATATTTTCCTTTTTTTGGAAAGTTTCAATTACTAATGTCTATAATCACCGCACACATTATATTTTCACTCTAAAAGAAAATAAAAAAGAAGCAAATTATAGAATAAAAAAACGAAAAGTTTTAAAAGAAATATATATTTACCTCTGAAGACAATTTCTCCTTGGGGTCCACAGATCTTGTTGCCTGTCATTCACACATACATATAAACACTCACCTTATGGAAACAAAAACCGATTTCACCAAAAAGGAAAGAGACAAAAACAAATACTTACAACATCAGTCCATGAAGAATTCTGACTTCCATCTTCACCCCTCGGTGAAGAACCTTCTTCAGATTCCTCTGGGACAGGTGAAGGTGGATTAGCAGGAATGTATACAACCCTCAATTTGAACTCCTCAACAACCGTATTTTCATCCTTGTTAAACTACAAAAAAAAAAAAACATGGATTGTTTTCAATTCAAGATAAAAACAAAAGTACATGAAGAAAATGACTCACCATGTTGGCAGTTATGTCCTTATTAGTTGCTCCAATAGGTGCAATGACAGCCTGAAGGAGAAATTTGTCTTTACACTGCATGTCAGGAGGAGCTTCTTTCTGTGCTTGCATTGTAACTAGAAAATAAAAAAAAAAAAGTGTTATTATTGTTTTAGAATCTTGATCACTTAATACAAATATATACCTGTGACATTACAAACTGATCTTGGTTGTACAATTCCAGTGTTTGGACGGACGCAGTATTTCTTGGGGTTTGTTGTTTTAACCTTCAAACCAGATAATAAAAGCGTGTCAAAATTCATGAAAGAACAATAAATTAAAAGCTAGTGAAGAAATTTAAATCCTGTTATGGTACCTTGAAGGCGATATATTGATCGGTCTTGTTGGTCAGTTGTAAGGAACATTGGCTCTGTTTCTTCAATTCAACTGTCAAAAACAAAATTGAATCCATAGATAAGAGGTGGTGATAATAACATAATGTTATGATAAGTGTAATACTTTTTTTCCTAAAAGCAATTCTGTTTGTTCAATTAAGACCTAGTTATCTTCACAAGTCATACCAAACAACTGCAGAATTCACAAGAACTAATGCCTCGATAACACTTCATTCAAAATTTTACAACTTTTTAATTTTATTAACCTTGGTAGAAAGCTAGTATGTATATCGGTAGACCTATCTAATCATGTTCAGGGTTTCATCTGCTTGATTATGAAGGAGGTCTTGTAGACTTGTTTTTGACTAGTGGTAGACTTGTAGTTGACCACGTATTCTTTGATGATGATTAAGAAAACGCTAACGGATGCTCAATTAAAAAACCCTAAAACGAATCAATCGACAGCTCTTAAAACACACTTCATTCAGTTCGCTTGAAATCCCATGTAAAATGATCAAACTGAAACGCATAGCATACTCCGCGAGATAAGTTAAAAGTACATCTAACAAATCGCGAGTACAAAATACAAAGTTACAGAAAAAGAACAGTGATAAGAGCAAAATCGAAAGAAGCAACTTACATGGAAATTTGAGTTCTGAAGGATGAAGATTGAGAAAATCCCCGGTGCTCATGGCTGTAAATGCAACAAATTTCCGATCCGGGAACCCCTAATTTTGATGAATTTTGTATCGAGAAATTTCAAGAATGGGTGAGGAGTTCGGTTAGGGTTCTTAATTTTGACGTATTAATTTAAAGAAGCGACGGACTGGTTCAGTTGATTGACGAAACTGACCCTCTTTAGTGCGGGCATTTCATAGAGGTTGCGTGTAGTTTTCGGCGACATGAGGGGTAAATATGGAAAAATACACTCTGGTTATTATCGCCAATACGATAGTCAAGAATGGTTGGCTCTTCAGGGAGAAAAATGTTTTTTTTTTTTTTTTTTTTTTTTATAACCGACGACCCCATCCGACCCATCCTTTTGATGACCCTGATGAACCAACCTCGGGGCCCACGCACACCTGACAGCATGGTGGTCCGGGTCAATCACCTACGGGGATAGAGAGGTGGCCAGTGGCCATCCCCTGATTGAAACCTAACACTCCCTATGGGGAAAGGGAGGGAGTGAGATTAGAACTTGGAACCTCTTTATGGAGGAAGAGAAAGAGTCCAAAGCCTTATCCACTAGGCCATCAATGTTTGATACTATAGAGAATGGATGGACCCCAAGTCCACGAGTTATAATGTCAAACAAGTCAGTAATATTTTCATTTAAACTGGGTAAATTTTTAGAGATTATAAGGATTTTTCAAATAAACTAGAAGGTTGATAATTTGTTTATTTAAAACAATAAACATTTATTTTATTTCATCTAAATATTCACAAATATTAATTAATATCGTCAGAGTGTCTGACCATAATAAACCAATTATTCTTGCAGCTAAAGTACTTTTCATTTGATAATAGGATAACAGTTATAGTATTATGTATAAAAAAATATAGGAGCAAACATTATGAAAGATAGGTCTTTAAGGAAAAACAATCATTTGGTACACTTATCGATACCATTGCTGATGCCATTGTTGCTTTCACTACAACTCTACATGCTATACAAACCGTCAAAAAATCACATTCATCGTATACACGATGGGTAATCTTAAATAAAAAGGTATTTTTGGTTGGTTTTTTTTTAACGGTTAAAATTAATATTTTCTAAATCCTACTTTGAATTACACAAATATTCATTATGGACTTGAAACACTCAACCTTTTAAGTTGTACGAAGTGGTGCAAAGAAACGTCTAAGGCATCCTTGATGGCGATGAATGCCGGCGGCAAACACTGGGCCGCTACTGCGGCAATCCCAAACGGCACCAACATGTCGCTTCTCTCTCTTCCATTATTACTCAATTTCTCCCTTTCTCTCTCACTCTGTTTCTCCCTCTCCCCGTCTCTCTATTGCCGCTAACCACCCCTCAGGCCTCAACGACAAGCATTTGGCGACGAGTGTAATTTTGGTAGGATATTTGCTGATGGGAGGAGTGGTGGGGTGGGTGCCTCCGGCACTACACCGCACAGCCTTAGAAAATAAATATCTTTCCAAATACATTGATACAATTATGGGACTTGAAGTCCTTAACCCTTAAAACATGAATATTTTTCTAAATATTTGATACCGCACAACCAATAGTCATTTTGTAATTATTATTGATTTGTCCCATTAGGGTAATTGGTTTTTTGAATTCGAAAATATTCGTTCAGTGTAATTATGTTTTTGATTTAAATAGGTTTGTTTATTTGGTTTAGTTCAATGTTAAATCACAAATAAAACATGTTAACCTTTTTAGGTTTGATAAACTCTTTTTTTTTTGATAAATTGAAAACCGAACATGAAATAGAAGATTGCTCAAACTCAATAGTTGAATGGTCAACAACCTTATTTAGGGTGGCATTCATCCATAACAATAATTTGAAAAGTTAACACACAGATTGAAAGATATCAAGAGGTAAATCTTTGTCTTCGTATGTTACTATAACCTATGCAATATCATAACAATTCTTTCATCTTTTTTAAGTGTTCGATATTTATAAGTGTATTGATGGGTATTTTTCTTAACAGTCTAATTCTTTAAAGTTTCTAGTCACGATGAAAATAGAACTCTACTCAATGTCCAAATTTATTTGATACTGAAGGAGGAATAATGGAATTAAGGTTTTTCGTCTAGTTAAATTGCATAAATAACCAGTCTTATAACCATGGGATATCTTCAAATGATACATAGTAAAATTGTTTATTTTCTCATTCTCGTTTTATGGTAAAGTTTAATATGGTAAATTGTTTCTTATAACCATGAGATCTACTCCAAGAATGTATCAACTTCATTTTTATACATTGGCATGAGTCTAACTCTCAAACAGTCATGTACTCGCACTCGTAGTGGCGGATACAACGTAGAACTAGAGGGTCAACGGACTCCACCTAACAAAAGATCCCACCATGTATATATATATATATATATATATATATATATATATATATATATATATATATATATATATATATATATATATATATATATATATAACATTAATATTTTAATGTTTATTTATTAATTATATAATATTAAGATTCTTGTGAAAATTTATAAAGTAGTTATTGATGTGGAATTTGTGGGCGTTTATGAAAAGAGTGTTGTCATTGTTGTAATGTAAGTAATAATTATCCAATGACTAAAGACATTACATTGGTGTAGACAGTTTCCAAATATTAAATTTTATATATATATATATATATATATATATATATATATATATATATATATATATATATATATATATATATATATATATATATATATATATATATATATATATATATATATATATATATATATATATATATATATATATATATAACTAATGCAAAACAAATATAATTGTGGAAATAGTCGATAACAATATCTATTAGAGCATGAAACTAAAAATATAACAACAAATAATACAAACGAGAATACAAGCATTTATGAGGTCCATTGTTGCATTATATTTAAATTATTCATTAACCAAATGTTACATAGATGCAATTTGAGTCATAACTAGTGGGGCCCCGTGCTACGCACGGGTTCGGTCAGCTTGGTGGGTGTTCCAGTTCGTTCAGTGTGTCGTAATGTGTCGGGACGCTTTCTTTTTGCGGATCTTGAAGCCACTCTCTAGATCTAATGTGAGGGCAAAATGGTCATTTAGATTCCCCTTTCAGAAAGTGTGGAATGATATAAAAAAAAGACATATTTAAAAGTGCCATTCATACTTTCTGCACTTCTTGTTGGTATAGATCTGTTCGATAATATGCAGTTGACATCAACAAATTTGGATTAAATGACCCGAACAGACTGCAACACAATAAAAAAAATAATAAGTAAAATAGGGCGAAAAACTTATATAAGTTTAATGATTCCACATTTATTATACCCGCTTAATGATGCATCATCATACATATTGAGCCTCTCGAAAAAAGCTAAAGTGTAACCAACCTATATATATCATAATAAGTTCTCTAGTAAATGATCTCGTGTTTCATATCCACCATTTTTGTCAAATTCCATTCCTGTTTCTGTGATCAAAACATCAGCGGTTTCTTTTCCAACATATTCAAGAACTTGCAAGCCCTTAGTAGTAAAAGCTCTTCCAGTCTGTTCAACCAATTAATAAAATAAATCAAAACAAAAAATGGGATTTTTTTTTGGGAAGATACCAGCAAGAAAGGGTCTGTATTGACCTCTAAAAGAGATGGTGCAACAGAACGTGCTGCAGGGATACCACCTTGATGAATAGAGTTTTCTAGCCCCAAAAAAAGTTTGTAAATAGTTATAAATATTTATTTGTTTACTTTCAAAAAAGAAAAGTAGATGTTAATATGTTGACTTACTTTTGAGGAAAACCGGAACCAATTTCCATGCATTACCAAGTGCTTGCCAAGCTCGTGTAGCAAAAAATTTCAACAGAATTGAGAATTGTCAATAGCTTTTATGGCTTGTAGCATTAACATTAGAAACTTAAAATATATTTAAGTTGATTTCTGATATCAAAACTTACATTGACACATTTCCTCTTCTACCGTGGGTCCGGTAAGCACAAAACCATAGACCTCTGTCCTGCAATTAACTTCTATTATCATTAATTCCAAAATCAAAGATACAACATTTTGAAATAATAACAAATACCAATTCAATTTCTTTAACATTAAACATCAAATGCCGCTTTTACATATTGAATAACACATGACATATAAAAAATAGCAATTTGAGCATGAAATTAAGGACAAAACTAAGTTAATCACTAACTTTAGGTATTATTTTAACCATTACGATATATATAGAAAAAGGTTAACCATTTAAGTAAAATCTCCACTGAAAAAACCAAGATCAGACATTGGTGTGATCATTTTTACGCAAAACATAAAACCACAAACCAAGCTTGAAATTAACCTTAGAATTAAGATCGCAACCAAACTAAAAATTACAGAGTTGGTTTAGATTAAACTCTTGGCACTTCATTCTCTTCCAAACAAAGAGATGAAGTTGATTTCAGAGTTGGTTAGCTTAAATTTAATGTGAATCCGGTAATTTTTTGATACAAAATCGACGACTACATTTACCATTACCGATAGAAAATATCCACATAAAAATTCTTGATATTTCTGTAGACAACAAAATAAAACAGACCCCCAATAGTAGATATGAAAAAAGGCAATGTAAGTACCAAATATAATGTTTCTCTATATTTTGAAAGAAAGCATTACCAATGAATAAGTTCTCAAATGCACATACTTTCTCCAATTTGATCTTCAATTGGGAGACTAAAAATATGAAGAGAATTTACCAGTGATTCAAATAATTGGATTATTTTTTTCATTGGTAACCAATTAAATGCTATTCAAATAAGACATACCTACTTCCTCTTTCTCATGGACAACACGATATGCATTATCCACTACTTGATTCACAAATAATGCGTCCTTTTGTATTGTGTCAAATGATAGTAGGTGAGAATTAATTTTTTTCATAAAGAATGACAATCTTTTTATTTCTGGATTCAATGGATCTTTTCATTTCATATGTAGATTCCTGCATATTCCCACAACTGGAGTTTTAGTTAGAGAACACAAATGATGAAATAGGTTAATAAGTTAATATATACAAGGCATATACTTAGAAAATTAATTAACAGTTACAATTTACAAACCTATTAAGCTTTGACAAAGCCTTCTTTTGGTTGAAGTATGCTGCTTATAGTTTCCTTCAATTCTTTATGCTTGCTTTCAAGCAAATAATTCTCATCTTCAAGGAACTGGACCTGTCAGACCACAAACCCTAAAGTTAATTCATTTACATAATTTGATTATAGTTGAAGATGGGAAAACTAAATGGATGAAGTAAAAATTGGTATAAACAATTTAATTCATTTGCAGCACCATAATTTCCAAAAGATCCTGAATTCAATCACACCACAATCTAAACCATCTATAATCAAGGAAAGAACAATCGTGAGTTATGATAAATTAAATATTGATACAACCAAAAATTAAAGAAATTAACTTCACTCAAGCACATATCCCAAAATCTCCAACGAAATCATTAGCTATCTTCACATAGATGAGGAAATCCAGTAAACATTCACATATGTAAGTCGGTAGTACATGAACATCTTACTGTCAAAATCAGATATCTATAGTCCTCTAAAATGAAGAAAATACACAAAAGCACAGAACTTTTTGCCAAATACATAACACAAATCACAGTGACAACGTCTAAAACGTATACCTTTGACTGAATTCAAAAACATAAGAACATATTATCCAATCGGTCTCTTTCTCCCAACTCTTACAATTTTCCTACAAGACAAGAAAAATTAGGTGAATGGCAATATCATATTTCTTCATAATTTTCTATAAATCCCCAAACCTCAATTTGTTTTGAACACAAAAGTTATATGTTATAAATAATAACTTCATCTCTAATTTTAAGAACCAAGAATGCTCGCCACATGACTTAATCAAGAAACACATATAAACAAATAACACGTTTAAATATCATAATATATATGAACAGAATTAGAAGTAGATCAATTAAATGACAATAAAATATTCATTTCTTCATTTAAATCCCCAGAAACAATTTTCTTCGGATACAAAAGTCATAACTTACACCTAATTTTGGATGCAATATATACCCTCACCAATTTTGATCAACAGCATAACTAAAGAACGAAAGGTTTAACCCCCAAAACAACATATTTCTTAAAAAGGAATCAAATAAATAATTAATAATATAAACAGATTAAAGTGTAGAATTGATGAAAACAATGTTAGGAAAGTGGAGTGGACTAACCCAAGAATAGATAAAGTGGTGAGAAGAACAGGCTTGAGTTGTAACCAATACCCAACGGGAATCGCACCAGGAAGCTCAATCACAGGAAGTGTAGCCAAAGCGAACACCACACCGAAATCGAGGACAATAGCAGAAATCGGACAGGGGAGAAGATGTAATCTTCTCCCCTTCTTCGTCGATTTGAGAAGAATCGTAACCCCTTAAACCGAAATCGAGCTCTAAGTGCATCCTCTGTCACTCGATATGTCTTCCTTGCCAGCCCTAACTTGAAATCGAAGAGCCCTAGTGTTGCGGTGATTTTGCTAGGGTTTACAGTATGCCGATGACGGAGATGTAGGAGAGGAAAATTCGGATGAGGCGTAGAAAGGAAAAGATCCGACGGCGATGAAGTGTGGATGGAAGAGAAGACGGGAGTTCGACCGAGGGAAACAGCACTCGAGAAACAGCCAACTTAGCGGTGGAGGATCAGGCGGTGGAAGCAGAAGAAGAGAAGACGAGAAGAAGATGAAAAAAACCGGAAAAGAAAAATTTCCCCCGTTACCCAAAATAAAAATCCACATGTTATCCGGATCCAAAAGGACCCGCGTGACAACCCAGAAACACAAAGAAGCATGTAACGTTCCAAACAATTACGGGTTTTAATATATAGATAAATTAGAGAGACAGGCAAAAATTCAAATTATAAATGATAATGATGACATCGTACTTTGATTCCCATTTGGTTTGATCCCTTAAGACACCACACTCGATGGACCATATTGAAGGGAAAGCTCGACTATCATTTGATTTTATGTATTCTTCGGGTGGGTAGGGAAAGAGTCTGTGTGAGAGAGAGAGAGAGAGAGAGAGATAAAAAACATAAAATAATGTTGATTATGTTGTACTTATACTCTCATTCATGTTTATAGTGTTTAATGATATTATCTCATAACCGTTAAAGCTTATTTACTTCAAATAACATAAGATACAATTGAAGGATTCATTATGCTATAAATTTGTATATTTGGTAAGCAATACATAAGTGTACCAAAATTTATAGAACAATTTACAAAAATGGTCTTAAGGTTGATATCGATCCAATATTTTCCCATTTTTCCTATTAACCATTTATAATTAAATTTCCCAAGTATGTGTTTTGTCTTCTTCATGCGTATACCTGGTGACGACTCTCTTGAAGAAAGAAAATTCAATAAGTCAATGAGAAAGTTTGATAATATTTTTAATGTTTTGTTAAACTCAACTTTATAATACATTATTATAAGACATGTAAGGTTTACAACCATGGTCTATAAAATGGTTGAAAAGAATGGGTGTTACATTTGACACCCTAAATTAGAACTTCCTTAATGACACAAACACCTGAATAGGCTTTGGATCCCTATTTAGAATTTGAATTTGTGGTTGCCTCACATCCATTAGATCCTCAATACTCATGAATGGCACCTCTACAAAGGAATTTCATGTCCAATATGGTGACCGCCAAGGAGACCCTCTCTCCTCATTGCTTTTCATTATCGCAATGGAAGGTCTAAACTGAGCAATGATTGCAGCAACACATACTGGAAATTTTTCATGGAATCAAAACACCTCAACGCGGTCCACTATTGTCTCACCTCTTATATAGAAGACGTTGTCTTTTTGGGTGAATGGCCACAAGTAAACTTTGCAAGCATAGCAAGAATAATGGATTACTTATTCCTATCCTCTGGCATTAGGATAAACCCATTAAAAATCAAAATTTATATTTTAGGTGTCCCATCCATCAAGCATCCATAATGGCACAAATCCTACGCTACCAAGTTGCCTCATTCTCATTCACTCAATTGGGTGTTCTAGTTGGAGCAAACATGAATCTTGCAAGAAACTGGAAACCGGTAATTAAAAATTTTAAATCCAGATTATCCTTTGGAAATCCATAACTTTCTCTTTTGGAGGCCGACTCACCCTCTCCAAATCTGCCATTGGTAGTCTTTATCTTTACTACTTCTTGCTCTTCAACACCCCCTTAAGGTCATCAGCATCCTACAAAAGTTGAGACGCCAGTTCCTCTTGGTGGTAGTTCCTATTCCAAAAAAAATTTGTTGGGTTTCTTAGACAAAAATCCTCACACCAAGAGATTTCATTGATCTTGGCATTGGGAGCTTATCGGCAGCAAATCTAATTCTCTTTGCCAAATGGTGGCAGAGACTAAAATCTAGGGGGAAAGTACTATATTTTGAAGTCATTTCCTCCATCCACTCTACCAATCAATCTGGACATCATATGATCTTAAGAAGTAGCTTTGTGGACCCCTAGAAAGGAATTGCAAAATTTTTAGGACATATTCAAACTAGGCGTTAACTTTCCTACCTTCTTCAAATAAAAAATCTCAAATGGGGCAACCATAAAGTTCTGGAGTGAATTTGGATTGGGGACGCTCTACTCTTTTCCAAATTTCCCACCCTTTTCGCCATATTAATAAGAGAAATATTACAACATAAATCAAATTGTTTCAGGACTTCAACATCCTGATCTCTAGAACTGATATTGGAAAAGGCCTCCTCAACAAAGGGAAATCGTAGAAATTAACGATCTCTTAAATTTGCTAAATAATTTTTAACTCTCTCATGGCCCCGATAAAGCTAGGATTGACTAGACTATCAAAGATCTTATTTGTCCATTCTCTCAGGAGGCTCATCGAAACCAATCATTGTGACTGCTCCGATGTACCATTCCCTTGGAACAATTGGATTTCAATAAAAGTCAACTCTTTGTCTGGATAGTAAACTTAGAAAAGATCCTAACTGCATTTGCACTAGCACGTATAGGATTGAATAGGCTCTCTGATCTTTACCACCTCTACGGTTCCTTTACTGAGGATTGCCACCATCTATTACTTATCTGACCTTTCATTGTAGAGTTATGGAACAAAAATCAAAACATGGATTGACTTCCATGATCTTTCACTAAGTTCACTTGATCAACTGATACAATACTAAATAAATTCACAAAAATCGATGTTGAAAGCAAAACTCACGGATATCATCATTTTTGCATTGGTTTGGTTAATTTGGAAAGCTCGTAACTCGAAATGCTTCAAAAATGAAAGCATATCGTCCTATACCATCCTCGAAGAAATCCAAGCCTCATATTTCTTATAGATGAAGCATAGAGCAAAGATAAACAAACTGGACTAGAGACTCTAAGTTCTTTCACCGTTTACTGCTATTAGCTTCTAACTGACTCTGGGCACAACACAATAGCAATGCCTATTTTCTCAACACCATGTATATATTTCTTTCTGTTACTATACCATATCTTTATAGATCACCACTGTCTTCTTGGGACGACAACATTTTTTCTTTATTGACCCATGTGAGTGTGGTTCTCATTTTCGGTCTAGTTCATCCCTATATGGATTTTGATTGTGGATCCTTTAGGGATTTCAATATCGATACCTAGGGTCTTGAAATTATTTACTTGGGTATGACCCTATGCTTTCATGGGCTCCCGACGATATTCTTGTTGTGGCTCCCACCTTATTGAATTTTGGGCTGGGAGTCTTGTGTCTTATTCACCGCAGACTTCGTTCTCTTATATGGAGTTGACAAATTCATCACGATCCTCACGATTCATGGGCCCTATCGACTTCTTTCGTTTCACTCAATGCGTATGAATGTTGGACCATCGGTGAGGGAGTGTTTGGCCTGTGGTTACCCCGTGGTTTGACGACTGTATGCTACGGGGTGTCTCCTATCCTTGATTTTTGTTATGCCCTTTTCACAATGGACCTGATATGTGTACACATGCTCTCCCTGCCTTGATTGCATTGACTGATGGTTCCTATCTCTCCATATTTGTTCATCTCACTCCACTTTGGTTATGGTGATTTCGTGTCTTGGGCCGCTCTAGCCTCCTCCTACTTCTTTCTACATAGCTTTCAATGGATTTTTTACCTGTGCTGTTCTACGATAAGTCTTCTTTCTACTAGACAAGATTTGAATGTTAGCTATTTTACCCTCTCTGTTTCCATGGTGTGAGTTTCCATTTTTAGCTTACTTATATATTTTTTCGACGCCCCCTTATTCTTTCAGGTGTTTTTACGATTCATGTACTATTGATTTATGTCCGGTTTAGGTGTATTTGGACATTGTAATCTTCACTAGCCGCTTGCTAGCTTTTTCATAATATATTGTGCTTGCCAATCAAAAAAGTTTTAGAAATTTGTATAAAGATAAAATGGCCATGCCAATAAAGGCCAAAACCAAAACAATATTAACCTTGAAAACGGTAGCATAATAGTTAAAAATAAGAAAAACTATAATGATCAGTTATATAATTAGCTTAGATGTTCATTAATTTATTTGCATCGTGCACACATAAACAACATTCTATTTACCGGCGTAATAAGTTGCATAAAGTAAAAAAAAATTTTGCACCTCTATTTATACAAAAGGTATCCATACTTTTAGGTGAAAAAATATAAAATTTATTTATACAAGTTTAAAAATCAATTTGCTACGAGTAATTTCTAGATGCTTCCTAGAGAACAGAGATGTTGACTTTGGTAGTTAAATAAAATTTATTAATAATCGAGTTCGTAAAATATATACTAATAAAATTAACGGGTTTAACATTTTGTCTAACGAATTGAATAGAAAAAACACATTGAAAGAATACTCTGTCAATCGCTCTCTATACTCATACCTTTCTTCTAAGTCATCCAAGGCACCACTGCTTAACCCTTTCTCTCTCTCTACCGCACTACCACCTCAAAATAAATCTTTTTACATACACTCCTGAATCATTCACATGAATTCTTGTTGCAACCATGATATAATTATGTGAAGAAGAACAAAGATCGAAATGGAATTGGGAGCAGCAGCTACTTCTAAACCCCCACAAATCTCAGAAATGTTTCAGAAGTTTGCAATCGCATTCAAAGCAAAAACCTTTGAATTCTTCACGGAAGAAGAAGAATCCGCCGCCAACTCCGCCGCCGTATCCGCCGCTGTATCCGACACCGAAGATGGGTTCACTCTTCTTGACTCCACCGAAGACTTCATCACCGATCAGAAAGTTATCATAATCAAACCTGATTTGAATTTGAAAAGTCAAAGTCAAAATGTTTCTGCTTCTATCATACAACCCTTCAATACCCACTTCGGTAACTATCTAATTTCATCTGTTTTCGCCGTGATTTCATCGTTTGAAGCTTCGTATCTTCAGTTACAAACAGCCCATGTGCCGTTTGATGAAGAAGGGATCATGATTAATGATAAAGCTCTAGTCAATCAACTTCAGAAATTATACGATTTGAGGGGATTGTATATAGATTCTCGAAAGAATCCGGATTTTAACCTTGATTTCACAACTGGGTCTTGCTTGGAAGCTCAGGTGAATGAGAATCAGAACAAATTAAGAGCTTTAGAAACCATGTTTAATAGATTGCAGTCCGATATTGATGGTAAAGATGACAACGTCTCGATGTTAAAGAAGCAATTGGGGGAAATCGAGGAGTGTAATTCGAAATTATCAATGAAATTGTCGAAGAACTTAAAACCCCCAAACGGGTTTTTGCCAACAATTAGGGTTTTCGATTCTATGTTGCGTGACGCCTGTCGATCTTCGCACCAATTTACAAAGCTTTTGATCCAATTGATGAAGAAAGCAGGGTGGGATTTAGATTTAGCAGCTAATTACGTTCACCCTGATGTTACGTACGCAAGTAAGGGTCATAACCGGTACGCTTTTTTATCATACGTCTCTTTAGGCATGTTTCAAGGTTTTGATTCCGATAATTTTGGTATCATTGGAAGTGAAACTTCCAATGATTATTCAATGGAATTATTTGAGCACGTATCGGTTAACCCATTGGAGACATTAAACAAGAACCCTAATTTCCCTTTCTCAAAATTTTGTGAACGAAAGTATGAAGAACTCGTGCATCCAACAATGGAGTCTTCAATATTCAAAAATCTAGACATTAAGAAGGAGGTTTTGGATTCATGGAAGTCGTTAAGCATATTCTATGAAGCATTTGTTAATATGTCTAGCTCAATGTGGTTACTTCATAAACTGGCTCGTTCATTTACTCCACCAGTTGAAATCTTTCAAGTGGAAAAAGGGGTTGACTTTTCAATGGTTTACATGGAAGATGTAACAAAAAAAGATAAATATCATAATAAGGGTGTATCAAAGGTGGGGTTTACAGTTGTACCTGGATTCAGAATCGGGAAAACAGTTGTTCAATCTCAAGTTTATTTAATGGGATCAAAAGGTACAAAATAGGAAGGTTTGTGAATCTGGTTGGATGTTTAAGAGTTTTGATCTTGCGGGTTACAAGCAGAATTTCATGGTAATATATTTATGTTTACATTTATTGTTACTTTTTAGGTTTGTTTTGAGTGTTTAGTGTCGTGTAGAAATTTCTGTACAGAAGTTCTTTGCTTGTTGTGATACCAAAAATGATTACGAATTGTATGTTACACAAAAGTTGTGAAAA
Source organism: Cichorium intybus (assembly GCA_023525715.1). Taxonomy (NCBI): domain Eukaryota; kingdom Viridiplantae; phylum Streptophyta; class Magnoliopsida; order Asterales; family Asteraceae; genus Cichorium; species Cichorium intybus. Next base: position 61,789 of record JAKNSD010000070.1, on the reverse strand, counting down.
TATCATAGCATTTTTCAAAATCTTCTAATTCAAATTCTATTAAAATGTGCATTTTGCAATGATCTAATGAAAAAAGGGTAAATGCAAGAAATAGGAATGTACGTTTCTTTTTCCCATTATAGGAAGGTACCGTCATTTTATTTCTATTATAGCATTGTTCTTCCAAGTTTTATCTTATTAAGACATCTTACTTTGACAATCTGTGTAATTATAGCATTGTACTTTCAATTTTTTTTTATTACAAGGACATTGTAATTTGAAAAATCTACTTATTATACCAGTGAAAATTGCTTTGTATTTGGATGACACTGCTATAATTGGGTAGATTTTTCAAAGTACGATGGCATTATAGGAAGAAATGAAAGTAGGTGCTATAATAAACATATACATAGAAGTGCATCGCTGTTTCTTGCATTTAACCCAAGTTCATGAGTTATTATATCTGAATTATTTAGTAATTTTTGAAGTAATCTAAGAGAAAGCTAGTTTTTTTATCGCCTTTTATGTACCATCAATCCTGTTTCTTTGAGGCTGCATCCATTGAACAAAATCTTCAAGAAAATCAAGAAACACAGCCAATTTTGTTTATGTTTCTAGATTTTGTTCTATGGTTAAAAGTTCAAGAATTTGCTTCCATGATGGTCTCATAACATCAACGAGGAGAAAATGGTCATTTTACATGGGGTCAATGTCCATTTCTGAACGTGTATGCAGGGAAAGTGAAGGGTTAAGAAAGAATGAAATAGGGATGAAAAAAGCAAAAAAAGCGAACTTTTGTACAATGTCCAAAAAAAGTGATATAACAAAGAGACAAAAACTATGATTTACTGTATTATATATGATGATTCTTTGATGTTGTACATCAAGTCAATGACAAAACTAGTTATTACCTTTTCTATATGATGATTCCTCCTTCCATTGTCGGAAAGCTTTAAGTCTTAATTACTTGCTAATAATCACCATTACAAATAAAATTACCCAAGTTGATTAAAATCCACAAAAGTCCTTTGTTTTGTAGTTAATAAGGGTTGTCTAGGTCTTGAACAAATAGTCAAAGAGTTGGTCAAACCATATTTATAACCCCTCTCGATTTGAATTACATTAGTCGATGTCGGCTTATTTATATTTGTTTTATTTGGAGTTAGAGTTATTCTAGTCAACATGTTGTTAGAGTTGTTAGTGCATTGGGCCCTAGTGTTTGTTGGCATTAAAATATAATGTACAACATGGATCTCTCTCACAATAAATAGTGGTCATGGAAGATGAATACACCACATGTATGTCGTATTTTGACTTCGACTCAATTTATATAATTTATGCAAACTGTTTATTTTATTTGGTTTAGACAAATTTGACGGGCCTTTATAAATAAACGTCGTAGAATGCATTGAAGAATTCATGAGATTTGCTTCCAACAATCATTTGAAAGAATGTATTCTTGATGAAACGGTCCATCGCTGCTTCAAGAAATCAGCCTCAATCACCTTCATTTCCTACAACAAGAACATGGTTCCACGCTTCTTTCTCTGTCAAATTAATGTTTTTGTTTTTTAAAGTAGTTCCACCGCCTGAATGATCGATGGCAATCCACCACATTCTTTGGTAACCTTTGTTGCAATTTCTTTTAGTTTATATCACGAATATATTCCTTTGGTATTATACGAAGACATTGATTTCAATTCAAGGTTGTTTTTTAATTACCAATCATTCAACCTATCTTTATTCTTCTTTTTTATTTTTAATCTGGTTATGGAACATTAATTGACGTGAATTGCTGATTCAACGTGAATTGTAAAAATAATAATTAGTTGCATTGATTGAATCTAATTATGAAGTATAGCAATCGACTTAACTGTTGTCTAATTCCAATAGTTCAAAGTGAATGGTAAAACGAGAATTAATTGGATTGATTATGGAGCATATTGATTAATCGATTTGTATTGAATCATTGTATAAAGAGAAGAAATAATTGCATTGATTTTATTACTTAATTTTCTTTTTATGGAGCATTAATCAAGGTGTTTCTCATTTAACCTGAATTGTAAAAATAATAATTTATTGCATTGATTGAAGTTGATTATGGAGCATATTATTCCAATAATTCAAAGTGAATGGTAAAACGATAATTAATTGCGTTGATTATGGAGCATATTGATTAATGGATTTGTATTAAATCATTGTATAAAGACAAGAATTAACTGCATTGATGAATTTGGGTTATTCACATGGGAAGTATGTTTCATTTATGAAACCAACTAAATAATTCATTGAGTATTTTTTTTCTAGTATGCTTATTCACTAATGGATTTGGGTTTTATAGAATTTAGGGTTTATAGTATGTTTATTCATTGATGAATTTGAGTTTTATATTATGCTTATTTATTGATGATTACATGAATTTGGGGTTTATAGTATGCCTATTCACTACTGAATTTGAGTTTTTATAGAATTTGGAGTTTATAGATTCAATATTTTATTAATCCAATTGAAGCAATTCCTCCCTCTTAACCACTGTCATTCATTAAAGATTGAACAAGTGGTAAAGATTCAATATTTATGAATTCCAAATTCTTGGTTATATAGGCCCACATGTCACTACAAGAAATTGAGTCTGTAGGTACGAACCCTATAGGGACGACATAAGTCGTCGCAATGGGGCACCCTATAGAGACGACATGTCGTCTCTATAGGGTCAAAACACAAGTTTGGACTTTTAAGGGTATAGCGACGAAACGTCGTCGCAGTAGGGTGACGCGGGAAATAAAAATTCTTTGGCGGTTTTCTAAATAGCTATAGGGAAGACGTTACGTTACAATAGAAGAAAAATATACATATTTATTTATTTTTGTCGTCGAACCCTATAGAGACGACATGTCGTCCCTATAGGGTATCCAGTCAAATTCAGTTCTCTTGGTATAGCGACTATATGTCGTCGCAATAGGGTGAAGCGGGAACACAAAAATTCTCGCGGTATCTGAAATGGCTACAGCGACGACTTTTAGTTGCAATAAATCAATTTTTAATATTTATTTCATTTAACGAAACGACGTCGGATTGCTGGAGCTTTAGAGACGACTTCTTATCTCTATAGAGACGACTTGTCGTCTCTATAGCCTCCGAAAAGCCCTAAATCCATCAGACGACCACAGTGAACCACAGTCGCATCTCTCCACAAACTCTCTCGATTCCAGATGCGATTTCCGGCGTCTGTGTTTTTGAACCGTCGAGAAGTGTAATTTTCCGGCCAAGAAAGGTACGAAATCGGTCCTAAAACCGCCTGTGAACCATAAAAACGAGTTAATTGTGTGATTTTTCATGTTTGTCGTGTGTGGGTAGCTCCGACGGTTCCAGACGTTTTCCGGTGGCTGTGGGTTGCTCCGGTGACAGTGGGGGAAGGTCACGTGCTTCTGATCTCTTCTCTCGGTATCTCCTTTTCTCTATTTCTTTCTCTTGGTTTTCTTCTCTCGATTTCTATATTCCACCGAATGTTTAGTTCGATTTTTTATGGGATGTTGAAGAAACAGTTCAGATTCTCTTCTCTGGGTCGAGTGGTGGCCGGATTCCGGAGGTTGAAGGCTTGGGGGTCACCGGTTTTTCCGTTTGCAGCAGAAAATCAACCAAATTGGTTAGTAATTCTGATTTTCTGATTTTACCAAGCTCCATATGCCTTTGTATATAGTTTATGTGTTGATTACTAGCTTATAACTCAATTAGGGAGTAATGTGTTCCCATAGGAGGTGTTAAACAGAATTTTAGGACCTTTTTGTAATTTTTTTTGAAACATGCATGAGAAATTAGCTACAAATCATGTGTTAAACAAGGTATATGCAACTTTAATTGTGTATTGTGGCGTGATATGTGCTGAAATTCAGCTAATAACGAGAATTAGGACCATTATGTAAGAATTTTTGAAGTCTAAATATTTTTCAAAATTGCCCATGCACTTTGTAACTTGCTGAATATTTCCAAATCAGATTTTGATTAGCTATTCTTGTCATTTTATGCGTGTACATGATTTTTGTTGGATTTTGTACGGTTCAAACTTCTTAAAGTGTCCATTAAGTGCTTATTATGAGGTTGAATAGGACTATATTGTAAAGAATTTCTATGTATGTCAAAGCACATATATATATAAAAGATATCATTTTAAAAGACAAGTTTCTAAAAACACATATACATATTAAGGCCGTGCTAAGCAATTATAAACCTTAGTTGTAAAAACACATATACATATAAAAGATATCATTTTAAAAATAAATAAATAAACAATTAAAAACCATATTTGAAATATATATATATATATATATATATATATATATATATATATATATATATATATATATATATATATACATAAATAAATAAATAAATAAATAAATAAATAAATATATATATATATATATATATATATATATATATATATATATATATATATATATATATATATATATATATATATATATATATATATATATATATATATATATATATATATATATATATATATATATATATAAACATAAACATGCATTGCATTAACCTTAGTTGTATCCCCGTCCGAAATGAATTTAGAAATTCATTTCGGGCAGTCCCCGTTTTGGGACTGCTATTTAAATATTTTGTCTCATTTAGGATGTGAATGAATATTACAGATTGAGGATTTAAGGAAAAATCGATACACATTTCTCTTTACTCCTACGAGTTTGCGTTTCAAACGCATACTTGGGGAGTTAAGGGGAAATGTTGTCGATTTTTTCTTAAATACTCAATCTGATAATATTCATTCACATATGAGACAAAGTATTTAAAAAGTGGTTTAGGTGGCCACCTTTAGACAAACATGTAGTGGGTTCATACGGTGCATTCATCCAATCAGCCTCAACTTACACAAATCCTAAAAAAAGTCTAACTTATTATAACTAAACACAAACTAATTAGCATGCGTACGATCTAAGTTTTAATAATGAAACAGTAATGACAATTGATAAGAGCTGGATTAAAGAGCGAAATCGGCGGTCTCTAGAGTTCTTGGAAGGTCTAAGGAACTTCATAGAGATTGCCAAGAACCATGTAGACGATGAAGGGAAAGCGTTTTGCCCATGTAGAGATTGTGTGAATTCGTACCGGCACGTTATGTCTACGATTTACGCCTACGTACATGATCGTGGCTTTCAACAGACGTATAAGATATGGACTTATCACGGCGAGGAATATCCCGCTTCCGATTTAGACACACTTTGGGCTGCAAGAAGACGTACTACAACAACGCATGAGATGTTTGACGTAATAGATGATGTTATGGCAGAGCAAGATACATTTGAAGAAAATAGAAACGAAGAGGGAAGTGGTGCGGACCCGGAATTTGATGCATTGTTTGAAGAGCTCAATACGGAGTTATACCCTGGCTGTAACTGGATGTCTTCTCTAAACTTTCTAGCAAAAATGATGCACATTAATGTTATCAACAAATGGACAGACAGTTCATTTGACCAACTTTTAGAGTTTCTTAGAGTTGTGTTCCCGAAAGAAAATAAGATTCCAGCTTCCCACTATGAAGCGAAGAAGAAGCTGAGAAAGATTTGATTAGGATATCAATCTATCCATGCTTGTGTTAATGATTGTGCTCTATATTGGAAGGAGAATGCCTCATTTCAGTATTGTCCCGTCTGTGAAGAGAGTAGATGGGTTGACAAAAACACAAAAGGGAAGAAAGTGCCACATAAGGTGTTACGTTACTTTCCTTTGACTTCCAGGCTTCGTCGAAGGTATAGTTCCAGATTCACTGCAAAAGATATGACTTGGCATAACACTGGGCGTTCAGATGATGGTATGATGCGTCACCCGGTTGATGGGAAGGCAAGGCAAGAATTTGACAAGAGATATCCTGAGTTTGCCAAAGAACCTAGGAATGTCCGCTTGGGTTTGGCTGCTGATGGCTTTAATCCATTTAGTAACATGACTCATCCGTACAGTATGTGGCCGGTAATATTGACAACGTACAACACACCATCGTGGTTATGTATGAAAGAGTCTTCTTTCATGCTGACACTGTTAATCCCTGGCCCTAAATCACCAACGAAAGACATTGATGTGTTTTTGAGGCCTCTAGTGGACGAGTTGAAAACTTGTGGACCGAAGGAGTCCAGATGAGAGATGCATCAACCAACACTCTATTCATGATGCGTGCAGCATTGCTGTGGACGATCAACGATTATCCAGCTCGTAGCAGTTTGTCTGGATGGAGTGGTCAAGGTTATAAGGCATGTTCCACTTGCAACAAGGACACACCATCGATCCGTATAACCAATAAGATAGCTTATGTTGGTCACAGATGATTCTTACGTAGCAACCATAAATGGAGGGACAGTCTGTTGTTTAATGGCCAAAAAGAGTCAAGAAGGCCTCCCAGAAGATTTAGTAACGCAGCAATATTAAAGCAGTTGAAGTGCGTCTCGGTCCGTCTTCCAGGGAAACATCCTAAGTTTGGGGGTAAGAAACTGAAAAGAAAGCGTACTGAACTACTGTACAATTGGAGCAAACGAAGTATCTTCTACGAGCTTCAGTATTGGTCTTCTCTTGAACTAAAACACAATATGGATGTCATGCACATAGAGAAGAACGTATCTGAGAGCTTATTAGGTACGTTGGTGATGAACGACAAATCAAAAGACACTCAAAAAGAAAGAAAAGATTTGGAAAATTTGGGTATTCGCGAAGATCTATGGATGCAACAGAAAAACAACAAGACACATCAACCACATCCTTCTTACTCTTTCAAACCAACCGATCGTGTACGTTTTTGTCAGTTCATTAAAGAGGTGAGACTACCCGATGGCTTTGGATCGAACTTTAAGAATAATGTGCCTTCTAATGCTTCAAATGTCATGGGTTTAAAGTCTCATGATCATCACGTACTCATGCAACGATTGCTACCAATAGGGGTCCGAGCTGGCCTGCCTTCAAATGTTTCAACAGCTATCATTGACCTTTGTACATTTTTAAAAAAAATTTGTGCACGGTCAGTGAATGTGAAAGACATGTACGATGCACATAATGAGGTCATAAAGATACTATGTAATTTGGAGTTGATATATCCACCTGTATTTTTTGACATAATGGTCCATCTAATTCTACATTTACCTGAAGAAGCTATTCTTGGAGGGCCTGTGTATATGATGTGGATGTACCCTTTTGAGAGATACATGAAAAAAACTGAAAGCCTATGTTAGAAACAAAGCCAAACCTGAAGGTTCGATAGCAGAGGGTTATGTGGAAGAGGAAGCATTGACATTTTGCTCCATGTATCTTGAGGGTATGCAAACCAAATTCAACCGTCCTGATAGAAATACGGATGATGGCATGCCAAAGAGGCAGTTTTCTGTGTTTTCATCACAATGTCGACCAATGTCCAAAAAGAAAATCATTGCTCTTTCTGGAGAGGCCAGCAAAGCATTACATTGGTTTGCACTAGAGAACTGTGATGAAGTAAAAGACTATTTATCGTAAGTATTTTATTTCTTTATAGTTTCGTTGTTGGTATTGTCATAAACTAATTTGTATATTTTTCCGGTGTACAGCCAATATAAAGCTAAACATCCTCACACTGATGAAAAAGCTAAATTCCCGTCATGGTTCAGTGATAAGGTGAATACATTATACGGTATTATATATGAATCTAAAGTATAATATTATATAAATTATCAATTTTATATTTTTCTCCAGGTCTATCGTCTACAAAAAGAAATGACCCCGGACTGTACCAACGTATTAAAGGCATTGGCACATGGCCCGTTGAGCGCATTTTCTTACACTGCTTGCATCGTCAACGGTGTTAGATTTGTCGTGCACAGCCGCGATCTCCGACGTACTACTCAAAACAGTGGTGTCGTTACAATAGGAGAAGACGGTACACCATTTTATGGTCAACTGGAGGATATAATATAGTTGAACTATCTAAGTGGTTACTCGGTTGTACTATTTCGTTGTAAATGGTTCAACACATCGGGGAAGAGACGATTGGTTGATAAAAATGGTATCGTTGCTATCGACATCAGCCGTGAATGGTATGTCGGTAAGGTTACGATACTCAACAATACATTTTAGCCACACAAGCAAAGCAAGTGTTTTATCTCCAAGATCTTTCTCGAAACCCAAATAATTGGAGGGTCATGGAAGACGTTCACCATCGGAAACTTTGAGATCATCCGAGTATCCCTGTTGTTAATGATGTAGATGTCTTGCACGACACTCAATCGTCTGATTATGACTTGGTTGTCGACATAGGCGATGCTGGTGAAACAAGTACGGTTGTTGAGAGATTTGTCGCCCCTGTTGTGGAAGATCAATTATTTCATTGTAACTTGGTTGTCGACTTAGACTATTTGCCTATGCAAGAAAGTTTAGATGTAGTTGATGAATCAAATGATGACCCTATTCCAGAGGATGAAAATTTTATTGACGATGATGAAGAGGACGGTGACATGTACCCTTCAGAAGAGGAACTCATTGTTGATACAGATGATGGCGATGATGATGATGATATAGATGCATGTTATTCTAGTGATGACTCTGATTGAATGTAATGTAATGTTTTTCTGTATGTTTAATGGATGATTTTTGTTAAATTGATATGGTGTTGCTTATACTAAATGTTGCTTATAGTATTTGTTAAAAATATGTATGTTATTTATTTCAATTGAAGGCATGGCAACACGTGTTGCCAGAGGTCACGGTGGAGACGGTGGGGCTGACCCTCCACGAGGCCCAGATAGGATTCCTTCGACTTGCGAGTCATGTAAGTAACTTGTTCCAATTTACTATATGATTTTATATTGGATATATTTTTTTACTTACTAACTTGTCAATTACATGTATCAATGCAGCCAAACCCAAAAAGACTCGTGGAAAGGGAAAAGACTTAAATCTTCTTGAAGAGTTTGCAAAAAACAATGATCAACCGTTCCCTCTTTTGTTAGATGACGAGGGACAAAAGTTCAAAATGATCGGAGATAACTACCAGATGTATATACGATTGGTATCAAACGAGGTTGGTAGAAGAGTGCCAATGCGCTATCCCAGTTGGAAAGCTGTGCCTAGCAAACACAAGAGAGAGATTTATCCGACGCTTCATGTAAGTATATGATATAATGTTTTATTTTTCTTTCAATTTTATAATTTCTAAATGTCTTCTAATTCTTTGTTTTGCAGCACTATTTTGATATTGATGCATGGAAGAACACACGATATTGGAATGGCGTTGTACATGGAATAGAGGCCGACTGTGCCAACGCATACAAGCGACGAAAATACAATTTGAAAGTATATTTTGATGACCAAGGAGGTTACGCAGATATTGAGAGGGCAAGGGCGCATCCCCCGCCTACACAGACTCCCCGGGCATGGGGGAAGGTTATTGATAAACTATTTACCACAGATAAGTACAAAAACCCGTTCACAAAAAACAAAGGCAACAGAGAACTTCTACCGTATACAAGTTCTCATGGGACAGAATCATATGCCCAAAAACGATATAAAGAAGTAAGTATTTTTTAAGTATTTGAGGAGTTATTAATAAGTCTATGAAATTATATTAACTCTTGATGTTAATTTATAGGTCCAAAAAACCGGCAATAGTAGCGACATAGAAGTGTGGAGAAAAACCCACTTCAAAGAAGGTCGTGGCTGGGTGAATGATAAAGCACAAGCTGATTGGGTAAGTAAAATTTCTAGCTATATATATGTTTTTAGTATGTTTTTTTATTGCGTAACATATTGATATGCAATTTAGTGTAGAATGTATATTTTGGTATTAGAAATCATTGCATATATTGAAATATGAGAATTGTTATTGTTATTATTTATAGGTAAACAAGTTGGTTATCCATTTTATAGCAGTTATGCTGTCGAATTTTATATATAAAAACTAACATTCGTTTGTTGTTTTGTTTATTGTAGGAAAAAATACAAGTCGAGTACAAAACAATGCTTGACAAAGCTAACGGTGACGAGGCAAAGGTTAATGAAATTAAATGCCTTCAACGCGCGCTTGGAGAAAGGCGTGGCCATACACGGGGAGTTGGTAGAAAAATCTAAAATATCCCAGCCCACTACGTACCGGATGCTTCAACATCATCCCAAAATTTTAACCAAATTACCCAACAGTTTACCCAGCAGTTTACCCAGCAGTTGACTCAGCAATTCAATCAACACTTACAAACAATTTTCACCCAAAATAACATACCGTTTCAACCGTTTCAATTCGATCAAACACAACTACAAAATATACAAATTCAATCTCCAAACAACCAAGGAGGTGGAACCGGAAATGAAGATGCAACCGCGAATGATATTCAAGGAGATGACGCCGGAAATGTAGTTGAAAGCGGAAGTGAAAGTGATTAAAACTTTTAAATGTTTTAGTATTCATGTTTTGACAAACAACTTTTGTATAATATTTTACATGATAACTTTATGTGTTATTGGTATGTTGTTTTAAATGTTTTAGTATTCATGTTTTTATATTTTGCAGAATTAAATTGTTAATGTATATAAAATTTGACATTTTGTGGAAAATGCGAATTTTTTCTAAAAGCTTTTAGTGACGACATGTCGTCGCAATAGCTAGGGCTATAGGGACGACTTGTCGTCACTAAAAGCCGTTATTTTGAAATCGAACCTTTTTTGAAACGACTTTATAGTCACAAAATGTCATCTCTATAGTTGGGCTATAGAGACGAAGGCTATAGGGACGACATTTTTTGGTCTATAGCGACTAACCTGTAGGCACGAAGGCTATAACGACGACATGTCGTTGGAAGGGGTTATAGGGACGACAATGAGGTCTATAGGAACGACAATTGTCGTCCCTATAGCCTTCGATTCTTGTAGAATCGTGTAAACATCAGTACATTTTATGCTTGATTACATATGCGCCACATGTTATTCAATCTCAAATACAAGAATTACATACAGTGGAACATTATGAAAAGGAATTGTGTCAAAATCTTGTGGGCCCAAAACTGTTATAGATAAAAGCATATATGTGGTCTCATATGACTAGTATATTTCAACTAATTGATTAATATGCTTTTTAATAACTTTTTATTCATTATCTTTCAAAACAGCTTGGAAAATTTTAATGTAATCACGTAATTGATTAAAAGGGAGTAATGCTCACCCGTAATCAATATGCAGTAAAAGTCTAAAAAAATCTTCAAACTATTGAGTACAAGTTAAGAAAATAATATGTATCTTTCCTTTGGAGCTTGGTTTGCAAGTACGATCTATTTTAACTAGTATTCTTATAGAATAATGCTAGAATGATTTTGTTTCTAAAAACGAAAAAAACTGCATATAAAAAAACTATTTCTTTAAGAATTTGTTATATTTCAAAACCTCAATTAGTAAAATTACTTACTTGTTTGAAAATAATCGTATATGTTTTCATTGTAGGGATAACAACAAAACGAACGGATCAGGTTAACCAAAATACAAAAAAAAAAAAACGAGAAATTATAGATGTCGAATTAATTTATTCTTCAAGAATGTTTGTTTTTATTATTTAAGAATGCATTATTATTTAAGAATTATACTTTATTTTTTTCATTAATTTGAGCTATACACCTGTCTTCAAGAATGTTGTTTATGTTTTAATAATGTTTCTATTATTCTTTAAGAATAGTAGTTATGTGCTTGTATTTATGTATTTTTTTTTAAATATAATCTAGTTCTAAAGAATGAATATGTTTCACCCAAATTCATGATTTTTAAAGAACGAATGTAATGATTAT
>JAKNSD010000070.1:0-45000 GCA_023525715.1 Cichorium intybus | reverse complement strand
TATATATATATATATATATATATATATATATATATATATATATATATATATATATATATATATGAATATATATATACATATATATATATATATATATATATATATATATATATATATATACATATATATATATATATATATATATATATATATATATATATATATATATATATGTATATATATATATATATATATATATATATGTATATATATATATATATATATATATATATATATATATATATATATATATATATATATATATATATATATATATATATATATATATATATATATATATATATATATATATATATATATATATATATATATATATATATATATATATATATATATATACACTTTTTTCGGTGAGGACTCGCGAGGATACCTTAAAAAAATTGAAAAAAAATATAAAAAAAATTCAAATCATAAAATCGAGAATAGTTAAAATAGATGGCGAAAACATGAGTTTTGTTCAAGAAGCGGTTCTGATTGAAATTGAAAAGAAACTTTTACATGGTGGTAGTTGAATCAACTATATTGTATGAATAAGAATGTTAAGAATGATCTTAAAGGGAGGATGGACGTTGCAGAAATGAGGATGTCGCAGTGGACACGCGGTAAATATAGTTGGAATAAATATTAAAAGCAACAATCAATATTTACGTTGGGAGTGTTTAAAAACCGAGAAAGAAAGATTGGAGGTATGAACATGTCTCAAAGAGGCTATCAAAGACTACAATTTAGAAGGTAAAGATGTTGGTTGATGATACAATGATAAAGTATTAGGTCCAAAAGAATATTTTTGAAACTTATATATAAAAACCATGCAAAAAAATATATTAAATTTTCATATAATAATTTGACGTTTATATATACTAGCTACGAAATCTAGATAAATAAGCACTAAGTAACACCAAAACGTTGTTTCATAGCTCAAATCCTAGAACCCACCAACTCACAACCCAACATTCAGACAATTTTCAGGCTGCAGCCAAGTCGATACGGGTTGCAAAAGCCGCATAATCAAGCTGCATGTGGTGGATTAGAGAAAAACTTTGGGTACGTTGGATACTCCATCATGTACGACATTTGTAAGTCGCATAAGCAACGGACGACTTCATACGTGGATAAAAACGGACACCATGGGTTCCCATGAAAAATCAATACAATGAGATTAAAATAATAAATAGTGAATAACTTGAAATCATGAAGAAGTTAATATTAAATCATATTGGATCGAAGGCTGTTAGACCATTGATGATCTATTTTCTGGCCCACAATATATTCATTGGTCTAAAACAAATTCAACAAAAACCATCAAAGGCGCCTTGTCCATGTCGACGATACTGAATCTTTGGCTGCATTACAATTTAAAAATGCAAAAAACACTAAAAGCGTGCTGGTATTATTTAGAGACTAGACGATGTTCTATGCGTTGCGAACGTTAAAATTATGTAGCTAAAACTTTTTTATTGACATTAACTATGAAATAATGGTTTTTACACTACAATGATATATAAAATTGTAACCATTTTGAACATAACGATAAGATAAACATCTATTACAATCTTTATTCGATGGCCACTACCCGCGACTTATGCTTGAATAAAATTAAGTATAATTCTCGACTTAGAGTTATTTTTAACTGTTGTTTGATTAGTTAATTTAAAGTTTACTTAATTTACCATCTTTTAATTTTGATCATAATTATTATTTATAATAACAACAATTTTAAGGTAATTTTTATATTACAATACATTACTATTATTATTATTATTATTATTATTATTATTATTATTATTGTCAATTAAGTTTAAAAATCAGTTATTGTTATTAATGAGTTGTAGAAGACTTTTAAAAACCACTTATTATTATTAATGAGTTATAAAATATTAAAGTGTAGGTAGAAAGTTTCATTTTACTTGCAATTATATTACATTTATGAATATTGCAAATTAATAGTACACATCTTCAAAAATAGTTAGTTAATTACATTAATGTTTTATCTAATAATACAACTATTTAAATTCCAACTAAGGGTTATTTAGCTTTAAACTACTACAATTGAAAAGGTTCTTTATAGTTATGATATTTAATTGATACTTATGATGCTTAATTAAATATGCTTGAAATATTTAAATTATTTTTAGTTAATTAAATAAATAATATGAATATCTAATACTTAGTCTTATATTATATTAGAAACTTTATTTTAGGATCTTTCTAACATTAATAAATTTAATAATATGTTATTTCTATCTTTTGAATTTTATGTTATAACTTATTTTTGTATACTTCTTTCAAAGTAAATTTTCAAACCATATTGTCTCCATGTTTTCTAGAATATGACTATCAAATTAATGGGTGAAAAGTTATTTGACAATAGGAAATTGGTAGGTTTTTAATGGATTTCGTTGTAGAAAATATGTGTATATTTTATTCATTAGTATTATAAACCAACCATTTAAAAATATTATATCATTTTAAGAAAGCGAGGAACTAATAGATTATGTAAAAGCCTACAAATCCATTATTACGAATTTAACTATAATACTTATATATCTCTATTTATTTGTTTATTGCTTTATATTAATATATTCATGGAGATTTTGCATTTGTTTATGATTCAAAATACTTGAGAAATGCACATGAGTTCTTCTTTAGTTGTTATAATTTCATGATTGTAAATTCTTCTACATATATACGTTTATTGTTTTATTTTGTTGCGCACTATTTCTTAAGATTAAGCTCGTGTATTTATGTTTTGTTGTTATATTGTTTTTGACATTGTAGTCAAACATCCTCTTTCATCGTCTACATAAAAATCACCATTAACGTATGAATGTATAAGATACATTGTCATGTTGTCATATTATTACAATTGTCATGTTGTCATATTATTACAATTGTATATACTTGAGTAAAATATTTACCAATAACATAATTATATTATATACATATCGTACAACGAAACTCAATCAAAAAATCTTATAGGATATTACAAACTAAGAACAAACATCTTTATCGTATTTAACAAATAAATTGAAATATAATTTCTCTTGAATCTAGATGTACAACCATAAACATTTTCTTGAAATCTAAATAAAGTGGAAGGAAAAAGAGGTGAATATAAATTGAGTCAAAGAAATAACTCAAATGGCTTATAGACTTTGAAAACCTTGATATTTATACTTGCCTTTTAGAGGTTGGATGCATATTGATCTCTTGCACCTTCATTTTCATCTTCATACATTTTAGATAACAACAAAAGAAAAGGAGAGAAAAATGCATGTAACCAAGGATGAAAATAATGCTCTTATATAGGAAAATATTACATTTAAGTGAACAATTAATTAGAAGAAGTTAAAAAGATGAGAGTTTCAAATGAATATGGTGCAAGATAGAGGTATATCTTTAACCACATTCATTTGGATGGCCTCTATTATAAGAGTTATATAGATATAGATAGATTTATTATTACTCATGAGTTTCACTTAATAAGTATTTTTTGTATTTTTATGTCAATATTGAAAAATAGGGACATCTAAGTTTGATAGGTGGTTAACATGACATTTATCATAGACAAACCACTAGATGGCATAAGGAAATGTAACATCCCCCACTTGCATGTACCACAATATTGTGGTACGTGCGATTAGGGGATGTTACAAATTGTATTAAAGCTAGGTGCACAAGGTTCGTGCGTTCGATGGAGACATCGAACCCTATAGTGGGGGGAGAAAGGGGGAGAGATCTCTGATCCCACATCGACCGGGTAGGAGAACGAAGCATTTCCTTATAAGGGGTGTTGATACCTACCTATCACAACGTCTTTATAGCCATGAGGGCAACAGATCCCATAAGAACTCTGCAGTTAAGCATGCCCGGATGGGAGAAATTTTAGGATGGGTGACCCCCTGAGAAGTTTTCATGTTGGGTGGCCCAAAGCGGACAATATTGTGGTACGTGCGATTATGGGATGTTACAGGAAAATGCCAACATCTTTTATGTAAGTAATAGTTGTTGTTTGTATGAATTAGTGCATTTATATACAATACTACTATTCGCTCTCTTTAAAAAAATATCGGGGATGATGGTTAACATGTTGGATCTCCATATTAAATAACAGTAAATGAGGCTATAATCCTCAAAAAAGGTGTGTGGTGAACACCATAGTCATCATCGAGGAAGGGGAAAAAGTTGAAAGTTGTTTTGAGTTTGAGTTCTAAGTTAACATGTAGGATCGCCATATTAAATAACAGTAAATGAGGCTATAATCCTCAAAAAAGGTGTGTGGTGAACACCATAGTCATCACCGAGGAAGGGGAAAAAAAGTTGAAAGTTGTTTTGAGTTTGAGTTCTATCATGGATCTGCCAATGTTCACGCCACATGTGACTTCAAAAGTTAGAATGAGGGAACTGATATAAATTTTGTCAAATGATCATTGGAATGAATTATTTAAAGATAAGAGTTTTATAATATGATAGTGAACACTATGCTTAAATTCCAACGACCAACACATACATGACGACTTACATTCGATATTGATGTGTATAGGTAAGCAAGAATCGACCTCCATATGAGTAGACTAATGATGGGGAAGTTTTAGATAGAGAATTGTTAGTTTATATATCAGCCTTTGAATGGTTTTTAATTGACTTTAAGTATTTTATATGAAACTTTGGAGCTTTTTTTGTAGCAATAGAGAATTTTATTCACCAAAAGATCAAGAAAGCAACTAGAGATCAATAATGTAACAAAGATAAATACATGCTAGGGCTGTTACAACAATTAATCCAACTACCATCTTCAAAACCATTTGATCTAAAAGTTGCCCAGTGGGAAACAAATACCTTAATGCATTCTCGATACTTGAGAAAGTCTTGGTATTTTGCTCGAACATAACCTCATTATGAGTCTGTCACATTATCTAAAGGTACACAAAGTTAACCACCTCGAGCAGCTCCTCATTTCTTAAGTCCACAACAATGACAACACAATTGATCAAAGATCATCAATACTAGTGGGCATCACTTTACACAGCTCGTCACCAACTTTTAAGCATAACACACACTTCTTCAAGACAAAGACAGAGATGGTATATTTCATTGAAATTTTTTCGCAACTCTCTAAGAAAAATTATTGCTTGTAGGAATACCGTCCAATCTAGCTCACACCAACAAATTTGCTTTTCGTAAAGCATAAACTTCCATATAGTTTTAACCTCTCTGTGTTGAAGAACTTTTTCATTAATGTATTGGGGGAAGCCACTTAAAATTCATGAGTAGCATTAAGCTCCTAATAGTAGGTATATGACCTATCATATAACACCATAAAACCATATTTTGATTCCAGATCTTCTAACTGTTGCCTCTCAAATATGCTACTAGGACATATGTGTCTACTCCAGTAGGGATGCACTATACCAGCCTCCATTTATATGTAATTGTTCATGTAACAATCCATGTTGGTGTTAAGTTAAAACAACACATGGTAATTGATCGCTAAGAGGCCGAGATTGCATCAATTGTCTCATAAACAACTGGTTTGGTTCACTACACCAAGTTTCCTACAAAAAGATCATTGGAGGGATATCAAGTTTGCCAAAAGAAGACTGGATGCTTCAAACACTATGAAAGGGCTTTATAAGAGTTCCATAGCAAACATTATGACCATGAAGAACTTTAATAATATTAGTATATCCCCACACTCCATAGGAAGTGCCCACCATTTACCAATAAGCACCAAATCTAAGGCCTTTAAGCTCCAAATGCTAGGCTTCACTTAATTATTCTTATTAAGCATTTTAGACCAAGAAACCCATGTTATTTTTCTATTATCTACATTCCCACCCTAGAAAAACTTGTTACACACTGTTTTCAATATTGTTAAGAAATTTACCGTGAACTTCAATGATCGAGAAAAGGTACAAACCAAGGCTTCCGAGGACCAGCTTGCAAAGGTAGAGCCTCCTACAAAAGGAGAGAGTCTTCACATTCCAATATGAGAGCTTTGAGTGGAACATGTTTATTAAAGGGGATGCTCCCATATGAATCCTCAAAAAACTTAAAGGAGGAGCACCATTTTGACAATTCACACTTATACCCATGTTATCCACCTTGATGTTCTCCACACCCATATACGAATCTTGCTTTTAAGAGGTTAATTATCAGCGTTTCAGCCATGTAGAAAATCTAAGAAAACAAATAAGATCGAGAACATTATTTTTAATTCCATCTCCAATAAATATCGAGTCGTTGGCATATTGAAGAATGAATGAGTTGGATTGTTATTAAGATGTTGGAGCCCATGAAAAAATTATTTCTCGATATCCTCCAGCCCATGGAAAAAGTGTTTATTATATCCTCCTTTATGTAAATATTAAGGCATTCAATGGAAACAATGAATAGGAAAGAGGCTAAATATTTTCCTTGGCGAACACCTTTCTCCAACCAAAATTCATTTGTGGGAGAGCCATTGACTAGTCTAGAGACTTTGGCGGTGGAGATACACCAAATATCCACATTCTTCATTTGGTACCAAAGACCATTTGTTCCATAACGTCTAAAATTAAAATTTAATTAAAAAGTATCAAAATCCTTTTTGAATTCGACTTTGTAAAGAAGCAACTATTTTCTTATCCTTTTGGCCCATGAAATAACTTCATTGACCATAAAAGGGCCATCAAGAATGTTGCAAACTTTGAAAAAAAGTTGTTTGCTTCTAGCTACTGTGCAGAGATATATTGGATTCAATGAATACAAGCACAATTGATAAAGAAAACAATTAAAATAAAGTATTGAACAATAACAGTGCTGAATGCTTTAATCCAAGGTTTTTGTACAAGAGATCGTGCTTTTAATTACAAACACTGTAATGAGCAATATATGAGGAACAATGTTATCAAAGACGTGCAAAACCATATACATCACCTATTATAGTAGAATTCGGCGATTAACATCGATAAACAAACTACAAACACATGGACTTGTATGAAAGAAACAAATTGCAAAAACTATCATACACAGATGCTACAGTGCACGTTAGCATTCATCGGGAAGGTTGGAGGAGATAACACTGCGTAGTCAATAAGCACTTCAGAGTACAAGGTAGTCTTCGGATTAAAAGAAACTTCGGCTTTACATCATCATAAACACTTCGGCATAAAAATATACCTAACATACTCACCGAAGCTAACACTTTTTCAAGTTTCAAGGTGAGGGATTTGGAAGTAATTTTAGCGACATGTCCAATAAGATTGATAGGTCTATCGTTTTTAAGAGAAATATGATCGTATACTTCTGGGATAACTGACATTAAAAAGAAGTTATACCTATGAATTATGATGCCAAATTCTTCAAAGAAGTTGACACCCTTGAATCTGGCAACCCCAATTGAATTTTAAAATTTCTTAATTAAAGTGAAAGAGAAGATGTGCAACCCTAAGGCTTTGTGGTTCCACAAGCCACATGGCCCTTTGACGTCGTTAAAGGAGAAGGGACGTTCTAACGTAGAACTTTGATCTCAGGTCGGTTGAAGGTATTCTCTTTAAATTTTTATCACGAAAGAAGTTAAAAACTACATCAGTATATTTTTTGAGAATTTGATATTAATTTACATACTTTGTAGAATAATAATAATAAGTAAAGATCTTTCAAAAATACTTTACACCTTCAACGACGACATGCCGTCATTATAAGTCTCCAACTAGTTTTAAAAGACAGATTGTCATCCCTACAAATTATTGGGTAATTTTGAAAGATATGGAAATATAGTTTAATTAATATTCTATGTTTTAATTAGTTGTTTAGTAGTTTTCAATTGTGAGTTGGCTTTGAATAATGTGTCAGTAGGTGAGAAAGAGAATTGGTATTTCTCTTTGACTATTAGGTAGTGAGTTGTTGCAGAAATAAAGAAAACGTGGTTTGTTAGCTAAGTGGCTATATATAACCCTCTAGTTTATTGAATAAAGTTAATATATATGCAGCAAGTTTTTTTTTGAGTTTGAAATACTTCATCTCCCTTTTCATTCTTCACACACACGTATTTCTAATAAACTGTGAAAGTTTGTGTGTTTTTTTTGTGAGTGGCCTTGGAGGTATAAACCAACATTTGGTATCAGAGCGTCTGGGTTCATACCTGGTACGTAGCAAGAAAGCAAGCAGCAAGGTTGTTCATGTGTTGATCAGAAGAAAGAAGAAGCAGAAAGCAAGAACGGCAAGACGCAAGTAGAAAGAACCATTAAGTAAGAAAGCAAGTAGCAAGAGGCAAGGAGAAAAGAATACGATCGAGATCAAGACCGTCTTGAAATTCGAAAGTTTAGCAAGAGATGGCAGGAAACGCAGGAGCCATGACGATCCGCGAGCAAGGTAATGTACCACTTCAATGTCCTAGACTAACCGAAACGAACTACACATCATGGTCTATACTGGTTGAGACGGTGTTAAGGGCATACGGTTTATGGGAGTCGGTGGATCCCGTAACAGGAGGAACCGTGGAAGGAAGAAAAAACTACACCACGAAAGCCATCATCTTCCAAACTCTACCAGAAGATATTTTACTGCAGGTATCGAAATATAAAGATGCAAAGGATGTTTGGGAAGCGATTCGGGTTCGATACTTAGGAGCTGATCGAGTTCAAAAGGCACGTTTGCAAACTCTTCGAAGTGAGTTGGAGTTGTTAAAAATGAAGGAGAACGAGACTATTAATGATTTTTCCGGCAAGATAGGTGGCATTGTAGCAAAATTTAAAAGTCTCGGTTCAAGTATTGATGAAGAAATAATTGTGAGAAAGCTTCTCAATTCAGCCCCGAAGAAATATCTACCAATAATTGCCTCCATCGAGCAATACTCGGAGACTGAAACCATGTCTTTTGAAGAAGCGGTGGGAAGACTCAAAGCTTACGAAGAAAGACTCAAAAGTCATGATGAAAAGGATGAGGAGCAAGATCAACTTATGGTGGCAAGTGAACAAAAGCATGGTGAAAGTAGTGGACGCGGAAGAGGACGTGGAATTAACTCGGAGAGAGGTGGAAGAGGCCGAGGAAGAGGAAATGGTCGAGGCGACAAGAGTGGATTTCGTTGCTACAACTGTGGAGAATTTGGACACTTCGCGAGTGAGTGTACAAAATGGAAAGATAAGGATAATGAAGTCAATTTGATTGGAAAAGAAGAGCCGGCCTTACTGTGATGAACGAACAGGCAGATTTTTTCAAAATTACGGGGGTGAGTATTGGGTAATTTTGAAAGATATGGAAATCTAGTTTAATTAATATTCTATGTTTTAATTAGTTGTTTAGTAGTTTTCAAATGTGAGTTGGCTTTGAATAATGTGGCAGTAGGTGAGAAAGAGAATTGGTATTTCTCTTTGACTATTAGGTAGTGGGTTGTTGCAGAAATAAAGGAAACGTGGTTTGTTAGCTAAATGGCTATATATAGCCCTCTAGTTTATTGAATAAAGTTAACATATATGCAGCAAGTTTTTTTTTGAGTTTGAAATACTTCATCTCCCTTTTCATTCTTCACACACACGTATTTCTAATAAACTGTAAAAGTTTGTGTTTTTTTTTTTTTTTTTTTTTTTTTTTTATTTATTTATTGAGTGTCCTTGGAGTTATAAACCAACACAAATATCTTCTAAATTTTAAATGTTTACTGTTGTTACATGTCGTCACAATTGATTGACTTAGAGTGATGAATTCTATAACCATGCCTTCTTTAGCAAAGAAGAAGTTTCAGTGATGAAGTCTTCTGCGGGTATATATCACCTTTGAGTACCTATAGTGACGACTTGTATACCTTTATCAACCATCTTTGAGTACCTATAGTGACGACTTGTATACCTTTATCAACGACTTTTGTCCTCCCATCTTGAAGTTTCAGGACTAATCGAGTAAAGTTAATTAGTAAACTATGACCCAACCCTATATATTAACTAAAAATTAATTTTAATTAACTGTTCATTAACATTTCAACAACCTCTTGCTTTTCTTTCCTGTACTTGACCAGTGCACCTTTTTTTATATTGCCTTTTTAGGGAAAGAGAAAAAAGACAGCTAAACGGTGTTGATAAAAGAGGTTTGGCAAGATAAAGATGTAGCCTCTAGAATAGGAATTTTTACGATCAGGGACCTTAATATGGGAATGATATTTTGTCAAGGCATGGTAGGGATTAAGGGCTCTTTGGTAATGGCTAGGCACTATAAAGGCTACTCACATTAAATTAGAAGTGGACAACAATGATCGTAGCGGAGCGAGGTAGGTCTGAGGATCCACACCACTTATCTTTCTACAACTCAAGGGTGCAGATCAAATGCAAGACACATCACTTGAAAGGTGCAAATCCAAGTGAACCCGTACCCATACACTGTAGGTATTCAATGATATAAGAAGATATCCTAGCACATGTTCTCTCCATTCTCTATTAATTCGATCACCTAAAAGAGAATAGACGGTCCCGATTACTTAATAAATACTATAAGACAAAAATAATATCATCAAAACAAATTAAGGAAATCGATTATGATACATACTGCAAGAGATGAGTCAACCTGAAATGCCTTTCGATAGTGATTGACTACTAGACTCTAGTGAGACCTCTCCAATAATCCGTACGTTTCTCCCCCATTCATGATCATACCATAACGTAAGACACTTTCTTTTGAAGATGATAGCATAAAACAAGAACCCCTAATTATTCAGTCTTAATTAGACATTCAAGCAACGACAAGGCAAAGTGCAAACGAAACTTAGAAACCCTAGCTAGCTATTTATATCTTAGCGCTTTCACTTTTCTTAATAAGGCGAAACACCCACATTGGCCGTGGTCAGAAATCCATCTTTCATGAGCAGATCATCTCCTTCCTACATAACAGCAAACACAAAGATAGACACAGTGAGACACAAGATTTTGCTTAGAGCAAAAAGCCAGTAAATCCAAGGCTGAGAAGGTTTACACTTTCTCATGAGTTTCTCACTAATAAAGATGTACAGAGAAACATAAGCACATGATGGATAAGAAAAAGGATTACTGTAGGACCAAGATAGATATGTTTGAGAAAGAGGTGAGAAAAAAAATCCAGGGTAAAATAGGATTACCTGTTGGCACACATTGGGTTTCTTCACGGGTTGATCAGGCATAAGTCCGAAGTGGATGTGAGGAAAGTGGGCCCACTTCAAAAACAAATAAAAAATAACAAAAATTAGATAAAAAGGAAACCCTAGTTTAAACGGAACCCTAGGTAGACGTTTATTTAAATTTAGAAAAGAAAATGATGATTATTTAATATTACATTCTTCGCAGCTGCACTGAAGGCCTCTCTGTGACTGATATCAGGGTTTCCTGCTTTGATACGTTGGATCTCTTCCCTGCAATTACCACGTTTATATTAAATATAGTTTTATCTAAACGAAGCTTTTTACAGGTCTATGCAATTCAGATACTTTTATATTAATTTAGTTATTCGAAATCTCATCCCAACAGTTCTATATTCCAAAAGACTTCGTCATTTAAATGATTTAATATTTTTGAATAATGCCAACCTTAATCATAATCTTTTTTGAAGCAAGTAATTAAAATAAATAACCAAAACATACATATTTAATAATTAATGTTCAATATACGACCTTTAAATTTGCTTCAAAATTGAGCAATGATTTTAGTCTCTGAATCCAAAAAATATGTTTTTTTTTTTTCTTTGATGCACTTTTATATGATTAAAATTAGTTGGTAAATGTATGTGTTGAAATAAGTTTAGCATTTTTCTTTAACTATAAAGAGTAAATATATCAATTATAGCGTCCAAATAATTGGACATTCGATAATAAATTATCAATGTTTCTAGAGTACATTTTGATACAAGCTCAAACTTTGTAACTATTTACATAGTACAAGAGATTCATTCAATAAATTGTACTCTACTGTCTAAAGTAGTACGTTTTCATCTAAAAAATTCAAATCATCAGTACTTTGAAATTTCAGATTTGACGTTTGTTTTTTTTTTTTTTTTAATTTTGAAATATTTATAATATGTTCATTCATTATTCCTACAAAACATCTTTTATTCATCTATAAGTTCTAAGAAAATATTCATTCAATGTCGTCAACTTAGCGGCTATCATATTAGTTTTATTTTCTATCGAAGACCATTAGCTAAAATCTTTGTTTTCTTTATTACCTTTTTTAATAAAAATGCATCCAACCAAGCTCTTTCGTAGTGACACAAAGATAATATTCAAAATATTTTGGTCGGAGTCCGTACCCACATATTCCCTTATTTATCGTACAAGGGTATACTTTATGCGTAAAAATATTTCATCACAAAATATATTTTTTATTAAAGGTTAAAAATACTTACTTGATGAATCTGTTGTAAGCAGAAGGCACTCTTTGGCGTTTCTCTGGAGCTGCAAATAGAAGACAAACATAGAGACAAAGTAAACAGACATTACACAAAAGTCGTTTCACTGCTAACTATTTTGTAGACTCTCTCTCTCTCTCTTCTCTCTCTCTCTCTCTCTCTCTCTCTCTCTCTCTCTCTCTCTCTCTCTCTCTCTCTCTCTCTCTCTCTCTCCTATCATAACATCATCATTATCTCTATCTATCAAAGAATTCTAACAATTTTATTTGATGGGGTAGATACAGTATCTGATTTTGATACACATGCAAACAAAAAACTAAAAATAGGACAGAGATATATAGTCAATCAACAAAATTTGAACTGCAAAAAGGTAAAAGGGCATAAAATATTGTAAACAACCAAATAAAAAGGTAATTAAATACGTGGTCATTTTTTGAGCTAGCTCATGTGTGTGTGTGTGTGTGTTTGTGTTAGTCTGTTGTGTAGAATGTGTCAACCTTTATTAACTGTGACTGTTGTTTTGACCAAATATATTAGGGTTTCCTTGCTGATCAGTAATGCAAGTGCAAAGTTGCTGAAGTAAAGTTGCCTTTCTGGCTGTACAAAGTTATCATATTCAGAAATAACAAAGAAGAAGAGGGAAAGGCAAGAAATAAAATCTAGAGAAAGCGAGTTTTTCTTCTTACCAAAAATGATATTTTAAGACCCTAATTGACAAACTTCAGAAAAAAGACGCCAACTGAGTGTAAACTTTTGGAAGTACCAACACTGAAGTATTTTAGAAAGTTTGCTTGATTTTCTCAAAACTACTTCGAAGCACCAATCATATAGTATAATGCATGTTAAATTAATGAAAATCCACTGTTCTATCTTCTTAAAAGATTCGATGTATAATTAAATCAAAAAACAAAAGGACTTATATCTCTTACGTCTGTTTGCCACCGGAGGTTTTGGAAGCTCATCAATTCGAACAGGAGTGACGGGTTCATTTGGATTTGGATGGTTGATGAACAAATTGGATGGGGCGTTTCTCATCTCCTCCTGAAAATGTTTTCAGATATTTAACATATATACATTGTAGAGGACTGGGTTTAGAATATCAATGCTTATACTTTTAAGCATCTCGTATGATTCCCTCAAAAAAGCCAAGGTCTATACCATGCATGCCAAGGAGTACCGGGGAGAATGGAAGTAAATCCAAAGATCCCAACAATGAATAGGGTTAAAACAACTGTAATTCTGTGTCGTACGTTAGAGAACTAGGGGGATTGAAGCCAATAACCAAGCAAAAAAGAATTAGTAAATGTAAAACCCTAACCCTAGATTCCTTTTTTCAAGAAAAGATTTTGGGTAGAGATCAGAGGGCAGATGTTCATCACATTCGATTTTGAAATGATGTCCATTGGTTAGCTAGCTACATACCCCGTTACGCTACAGACACGCCCATAAACAAAGTCGGAATACACATTCTATTTTTCACCAAAGATTTTATTACCGGCGAAAAACTCATCTGGTTTTTCTCTCTTTTGAAATCTTTTGGGGGTCGTACAGAGTCCAAATTGTACATGTTTTCGATAAATTTATAAGTTCGCTATTTATACCATTAGGTTTTGAGGAGAGAAGAAATTATGGCCTAGATGGAGTTGATTAGCAGCGGCGTTGGCGGCCACAGCTGCGGCTGAAGCAGGAAAGAGAAGGGCGCGCATGTTGACAGACAAGAGATTAGTGCAGTGCCCACATCGAACAGTAACGGTAGTGAACAAACTGCTGCAAGGAACACTCACCTGCAATACCAAAAATTTATGAAACTATTATTTTTTCGGCATAAATAATAGAAATTATGAAATTTTTGGTTGAGATCATCATAAAGATCGATTAATTTTTTATACTCTCACACAGTAACGTAGCAGAGAGTTTTCTTGTCATAGTTTACTGAGATTCAAGTCTGCATCAAGGAAATCGGGAAATAACAAAGTAGATAGCAATAAAAGTTTGTGATGACTCGAACAGGAGATATATCGATATATACAATGATACGGATGATAACGATGATGATGATGTTTTGTACCGCGAGGACAGTATCACAGAAGTTGCATTGGACATAGCAGAGCTGCTCGGAGGGAGGAGAGAGGTGGTGGTGGTGGTGGTCCGGTGAAAAAGCAGCTGAAGATGACATGTTTTTCCTCACCTTTGCCCTTTCTACTCTCTCTGTCTCTCTCTCTCTGTCTCTCTCTCTCCTGTTTGATACTCTCACACAGTTTGATTTGATTGATTGATAAGATTGACTGAACAATGTATATAGATTGATTGATGGACAGATTAACCACCTTTGGGATCTGACCTCCTTGTGTTTATGTGTGTGCGTTCTCAAAGACAAGTGAGAAGGAAGCTACAAATAAGAATGTGAGAGAAAAGAGAATGAGAGAGAAATACCCACTATATAGGATAGCAATTGGATTAATCAAACCCCACAATTGTTTCTTCCTTGTTTTTATCTTAATAAATTATTGTTGTTTTTTTTGTTGTTTATGACTCTCAAGTTATTGTATTATTTTTCATGCTTCTATGGAGTGATTTTTTACTTTGCCTTTTTTCTTAAACGAAAATAGCATTAAAAAGGGACTAGCAAGAGTATGACAAATAACTTTCTTTGCCCTTAGCCCCTTACATTGTATCAATAGCTTTTTAAATACTTATAGCATTCACAAACAAGTTGAAATATATTAGCTTAAACTATAGATGCTTTAAATGGTCCGCATATACTGCCGGGTGGGTAACGACCCGAATGTTGCCCCATTTGGGTCATCCAAAGGATAGATTACGAGGGTATTTTCGTTACCAAAAAACAAATGTCAGGTCTTAATAAAGATAGCACTTAACATATTTTTATTGTGGAATTGAACAAAAACAATTCATTAGAATTCTAGTCAGGTACCAGCCAAAAAGGACTTAATATAAGCAAATATATGATTTTATATTTAAGAATTTCGTACGTTTTTCTTAAACATAAAAATATTATATTTATTTAATCTAATTTGTAGATATCATATTTACCAATTTTTAAACTTTTAATATATCAGTTTGCCAAAATCCCTTTTAAACATTTTTTAAACATTTTAATATCATTTTAAACCTTATTTTTATTTATTGATCATTATACCCCTTTTATAAATCTAAAATACCATCTATATACTTTATAAACTTTTAAAATATTAAATTTATCAAGATTATTATTTTAATCAATTTTAATAAGTTAACGTTATGCATATGCCCAGAGAAACCAAAACTAACCATTGATCCCTGTTAATGGAATATCTAATAACAAACTCACTTTTATCTTGTATAAAGTTCAAAAAGAACAACTGAAACATCTGAGAAAAAAATACTATAAACAAACAAAATCTAATTCTTGTGTTTTAAACCTATAGGCGACTATAAAAAGATTTAAAATCCTAGGCCTCCTAGCATAACGTTATGTCATTGTGTATATGTTTGATTGTCAATGTTAAGAATAGCTTCATATATAGGCCAACTAATTAAATCTTACTAATATAACTCACAAGAAATACATGCATGCACGTGGTCACTATTTTCATAGTTAAATTTCTCCACCTAATTAAAGGCTTTATGGTAATAAGTAATAACTGCTACCCTATGTAAATAATGACATACCTCAAAGGACTAAATTTCAAATCTACTTAAGCAACGAATTTGATTTATGGGTTTGAAGCAGTGAGACGTAGAATTAAGGACAATATCCAAGGGAGCGGTGACTGGCCAAATGTGAAAGCATAAGCGTTGGCAGACATGAGTGGCTTGTTATCCATGATGATTCCAACAAAACTTTACAATATTCATAGTCGATGCACAAACATCCATTATGGTAGGATTTCTTCTTCTTCTCCCCCTCTCCCTCTCTCAATTTCTGTATCTTTACTCTTCTAACCACAGGATGTCACTAGGCATTCAAAAATTTAAATGAATGATAGTTACAATAAGACTGCAAGACAACCATAGATTTGGATCAAAATCTGATCAGAGGTATACTACTGCATGCATTTTCGATGCTGATAGACGTTAATTTTAACAAGATGCCAAACATATCTAAAATTAAAGAACAAAAAATGATTAATAATGTTAATAAAACGATGATTACCGTTAGAACATCGATTGTAACCAAGGAAACAAAAAACGGTCATGAACTCAACTAAATACTAATTTAAATCATTTTTAACAAAACTTGTTTATTATGGGCGTTATTAGGACTGACTAATAATAATCACAAATGGTTTTGACTTTATTCATCTCCTCTGAGTTTGAGATATGTGGAGAGACCTTGTTGTAAAATACGACGGATCCGAATTGACTTTAGACAATATTAGCTCAATGCGGAATAGGATCAAAATTATCAAACGATAATAATCACAACGAAAAATACAAATGAAGTAAATAAAATAGAGACACGAGGATTTACATGGAAAACCCAAATCGGGAAAAACCACGGGCGGAGGAAGCCGAGAACCAATTCACTATATTTTGTGGTGTTTACAAAATGTTTGGAGAAATATAAAACTACAAAGAGTTTATAACTCTTATGTATTTACAAGAGAATATATGGTTTTTGGTGTGATTTGCATGAATGAGTTTCTACCCTTTATATAGGGTTTGTATTGCAATCCATTTTAGAAAAATGGCTCATATGTTGAATTCTTTGCAAGCCACATTTGAAAATTGTTTAGTAGCCTTTGAATCATCTTTAGCAGCCTTTGAATCATCTTTAGCAGCCTTTGAAAATAAGTTTTGTTGAATTTTGAAGACATATTCTTCAATCTCCACCTTGACTTCAAAATGGAACTTATTTGTTAAAGCCAACAACTCTTCAAACTCCAAAACTCCATAAGAAACCGTAATCACCATATAGAGAAAAATTGATCCTGAAAAATGAAATACTTCCTCCACCACTAGCCTAATCAGGCTCAACTACGATCAGAAATACCCATTAAGTTCAAACACAGTTT
Organism: Cichorium intybus; assembly: GCA_023525715.1. NCBI lineage: Eukaryota > Viridiplantae > Streptophyta > Magnoliopsida > Asterales > Asteraceae > Cichorium > Cichorium intybus. The sequence goes on along the minus strand of JAKNSD010000070.1, from coordinate 27,616 downwards.
GAACTTGGATATTGGAAGACTCTTAGTGAACACATCAGCGGGATTTTAATCTGTATCGATCTTTTCTATGACACAATCACCTTTTTCAATGATATCACGCACAAAATGATAAAATATCAATGTGCTTTTTACGGTCATGAAACATCTGATCTTTACTTAAGAAGATAGCACTTTGATTATCACAGAATACTATGGTAACCTTTATTCTATCATCGAGTTCTCTAAACAATCCCTTTAACCAAATATCTTCCTTAACTGCTTCTGTAATCGCCATATACTCTGCCTCTGTAGAAGACAGTGCAACTGTAGACTGTAACTGGGCTTTCCAACTAATAGCACAACCGTTCAGTGTAAACACATACCCTGTAATGGATCTTCGTTTATCCAAGTCTTTGCCAAAATCTGAATCAACATATCCAACCACCCCAGTGTTAGATTGTCCATAGCGTAGACACATAAAAGACGTACCGCGTAGATAACGTAAGATCCAATGTACTGCTTTCCAGTGTTCTTTCCCCGGGTTCGCCATATATCTACTAACCATGCTAACTGCATAAGCCAAATCAGGGCGTGTGTAGATCATAGCATACATCAAAGATCCAACAGCACTAGAGTATGGTACGCGTGCCATGTACTCCATATCAGTCTTAGTAGTAAGACTTAAAGCGGATGATAACTTGAAATGAGCTGCAAAAGATGTGTTGACAGGCTTTGCTTCATGCATATTAAAACGTCTTAGGACTTTCTCAATGTAACCTTTTTGAGAAAGATGCAAGATCCTAGACTTCCTGTCACGAACAATTTCCATACCTAAAATTTTCTTGGCAGCTCCTAAGTCCTTCATTTCAAAATCAGCTTTCAACTGGTCTTTTAACTTCTGAATCTCCTTCATATCCTTTGATGCAATCAACATGTCATCCACGTACAAGAGTAAGTAGATCTTTGAACCATTGTCACCTTTCTTGAAATAAACGCAGCTATCATAGGTGCACCTGCTGAATTTGTGACTGGTCATGAAAGAATCAAACCTCTTGTACCATTGTCTAGGAGAATGCTTGAGGCCATAGAGAGATTTCTTCAATTTACATACGTAGTCCTCCTTGCCAGGATCTACAAAACCTTCAGGTTGTTGCATGAAAATCTCTTACTCAAGCTCACCATTTAGGAAAGCTGTAGTAACATCTAGTTGCTCCAACTCATAATCATTTGAAGCAACTAACCCCAACAATGCATGAATAGAAGTGTGTTTGACTACTGGGTAATAGATGCCAGTATAGTCAACGCCTGGAATTTGACTGTAGCCTTTAGCTACCAACCGAGCTTTATATCTTGGTTTCTCATTCGGGTTAACAGGTTCTTTGAGCTTGTAGACCCACTTGCATTTAACTGGTCTTTTCCCTTTTGGAATAGGAACTAAATCCCAAGTACCATTTCTTTGTAAGGATTCCATCTCATTATGCATAGCAATCATCCAATCACTTGAGTCTTTAGATTTGATAGCCTCATCATAATTTAGAGGCTCCGTTTCCGACTCAATATCATTAGCAACAATAAAAGCATAAGCAACAAGTTCAGCTTCAGCATACCTCTTTGGAAGAACAATTTGTCTTCTCGGCCTATCTCTTGCAATGCTTCGAGTAGTAGCTTGTGGTTGTGAACTTGTTGTTTCTTCAACAACGACATGCTCATTTGGCGAGGAAGACTCTTGTTGCTCAACTGGACTCGGAATGGTGACAGGTGAAGTAGGAAACTCCACCTCCATTTGAGCTTTCTCTTCATTTGCTTTTGATGATGCGAATGTATCTTCTGTAGAGTCGGAAGTTTGATGAATCATAGCAGACTCGTCAAAAGTAACATCTCTTGAAATTATGATTTTATTTAGATCATTGCTCCATAACTTGTAACATTTAACTCCTGGATTATAACCAAGAAAGACACATTTAAGTGCTCTCGGTTCTAACTTCCCATTGTCAACTCGTGCATAAGCTGGACATCTGAAAGGTTTCAGATGTGTATAATCGGCAGGTTTCCCGGACCATAACTCATACGGAGTTTTCTTTTCAATTGCTCGTGACGGTGATCGGTTGATAACATAGCAAGCAGTAGAAGCAGCCTCCGCCCAAAAGGACTTTGGCAATTTGGAATTTGAAAGCATACATATGACCTTCTCCATAATGGTACGATTCATCCTTTCGGCTACACCATATTGTTGAGGCGTATAGACTACCGTGCGATGTCGAGTAATGCCTTCCTTTCGGCAATAGACATTAAACTCTTCTGAGCAAAACTCTAGTCCATTATCCGTACGAAGATACTTTACCACCAATCCTGATTGCTTTTCAACCTGAACTTTCCAGTCTCTGAAGGTAGAGAAAACGTCTCCCTTATGTTTTAAGAAGAAACACCACACCTTCCTGGAGAAATCGTCAATGATAGTGAGCATATAGTTAGCTCCACCTTTAGAAGCAACTCGAGCTGGTCCCCATAAATCCGAGTGGACATAGTCGAGTGGTCCTTTCGTTGTATGGATACCACTTGCAAACCTCACTCGTTTTGCCTTGCCATATACACAGTCTTCACAGAACTCCAAATCAACAATCTTTTGTTGACCAAGTAAACCTCTTCGACTCAATTCTGACATGCCTTGAAAACTCATATGGCCAAGTCGAAGGTGCCAAAGACGGGACTGATCTGGATCAGAAAGAGACTTTGAAACAACAGCAACATCACTCGAAATTGTTTTCCCGTCAAGAAAGTAGAGGTCGAAGGTTTTTCGATTGGCTCTCAGTTTGTCGGAACCATCTTTGAACACCCTGAGAACTCCACCTTTACCGGCAAACTCGTATCCCTTTTTATCAAAGGAACTGAGAGATAACAAGTTTCTTCTGAGGTCAGGGACATATCTAATATCCCCAATGGTTCGGATAACGCCATCAAACATACAGATTCTAACTGAACCATGTCCAAGGACTAGACATGTAGTATTGTTACCCATCAACACATAGCCCTGGTTAACCTTTTCAAATGTGTAAAACCAACTTTTGTTGTGACACATATGAAAAGTACAACCAGAGTCGAGTATCCAATCACCAGTGGAATCCAGTTTATCTGAATAAACTGTCAAGAGTTCTCCAATACATTCGACCTCTACTACATCGGCTTCACCTGAAGTGCTAGCTTGTTTACCATTTGCTGCCGCCTTCTCTTTTTCTTTATTCTTCAACTTGAAACATTCTTCAAGCACATGTCCCTTATTGTGACAATAGTTGCAAAACTTTCGTTTTCCTTTAGATTTGGATCTGGTTCTGTTGGAAGATTGAGAAGTTCTACTTCTCTCTGTTGTTCTTCCTCTGGCATTCAAACCTTCGGCTTTAGAATCATCTGAACCACCACCGGTAATATATTTCATCTTCTCTTTAGAATCCAAAGCTGTAAAGACTTCATCTAAAACAAGAGTGTCACGACTGTAGATGATTGTATCACGAAAATGGCTATAGGATTCGGGCAAAGATGACAACAAAAATAAAGCTAAGTCTTCATCTTCATACTGAACATCCATATTCTCCAAGTTATTTATTAACTCTTTGAATGTGGACAAATGTTCAGCTAATGAGCCTCCTTCAAACATCTTGAGATTGAACAATCGTTGCTTTAGATGCAACTTGTTCGGTAAGCTCTTTGTCATCAATAACTGCTGCAACTTCAGCCATAAAGCAGTCGCCGACGTTTCTTTTAGAACATATTGTAAAACATCGTTTGACAAGTGCAAACGAATTTGAGATAAAGACTTTAGATCTTTTATCTCCTTTTCTTCTTCGGTCCATGTATCGGGTATCCTTTCGAAGCCCAAGAGCGCCTTGTGTAAATCCATCTGAATGAGAATATCTCTCATCTTTACTTGCCACAGCGGAAATCGGGTATTCCGATCCAGCAGCGGAATATCGTATTTCACCGAAGACATGATTAATTACTTGATAAAATGATCCCAACAAGCTAATATCAAAACCCGGACGCTCTGATACTAATTGTTGTAAAATACAACGGATCCGAATTGACTTTAGACAATATTAGCTCAATGCGGAATAAGATCAAAATTATCAAACGATAATAATCACAACGAAAAATACGAATGAAGTAAATAAAATAGAGACGAGGATTTACGTGGAAAACCCAAATCGGGAAAAACCACGGGCGGAGGAAGCCGAGAACCAATTCATTATATTTTGTGGTGTTTACAAAATGTTTGGAGAAATATAAAAATACAAAGAGTTTATAACTCTTATGTATTTACAAGAGAAGATATGGTTTTTGGTGTGATTTGCATGAATGAGTTTCTACCCTTTATATAGGGTTTGTATTGCAATCCATTTTAGAAAAATGGCTCATATGTTGAATTCTTTGCAAGCCACATTTGAAAATTGTTTAGTAGCCTTTGAATCATCTTTAGCAGCCTTTGAATCATCTTTAGCAGCCTTTGAAAATAAGTTTTGTTGAATTTTGAAGACATATACTTCAGACCTTAAATTTTTAGGGGAAAGGAAAAAAGGCAACAAGCCATTCGTTAAGAGTAACAGAGAGGGTGTCGGATCAAAGTCTGGAAGGTGATCATGATTGACGGGTAATGTTCTCTTACAAGTGGTTTTTAAATTATTAAAATTAATTAAAATAATAATATGATATCTTGAAAGTTAATAAAGGGTAAATAGTTAATTGATAAAACTAAGGATTTAAATTATTATAAAATGTTATAGAAAAGGAATTAGGAAAATATGATATTTTGTAGTTGAGAAATTATATTTATTCCTATATTTTATTCCAACCCATGTTCCTACTCATATTATATTATGACATATGTCTTTAAATATTATTACTTTTATTAAATATGACACTTGTCACAATTTAACATGGGTAGGAATGTGAGTAGGAACAAAAGGTAGGAAGCAATACAATTACTCTTTATAGTTATAAAGGGTAAATATGATATTTAGAAATAGGCAGGACAATATGATATTTTGAGTTTTAAGAAGGATATATACAAAATTATCCATTTTTAATTAATCTATAAGGGTGGCTTTAGGATTTTAGACCCCACATGTAGGGACGCCAACAAGGCCAAATAAAAGTCGAAAGCCTCACCATACGTAGCCCCCCGAAATCCCTTATTCCCGTCATTGTGTCCCGGCACCAAAAACTAAATAATGGTTGAAACATTCCTCTCCCCGCCCCTATAAACCCTTGTTTACCCTGGTTTCCCCGTTCACCTCATTTGCATCAAGATTCCGCATCTAACCCCTTTGGCTAAGCACGTTGAAAATAATTGATACCCGAATAAAAAAAATCCACAATGTGACGATTTAGGTAGGTCAGTTCGGGTTAATCGGGCCCGTAAGAAAATTTGAGTATTTTGTTTACCCGGTCTTAATTTGGTTCGGGTATAAGGTTAGCCTTTACAAAATCAGGTATACCTAAACTACCTGAAAATGTTTTATAATACCATTTACGACCAATGTCAGGTTTCAATATAAAGGATGTTCTCTTTCAATTAAACATGCCTAAAATTTAAAACCCTTAACCCTCTGTTCTCTTTCTTCATTCCGTTTCGAAAAGAAACTCGCCTTCGACAAAAGCATCTCCATTGTACAGTGATTAATGAGATAAAACCCTCCGATCCTCCATAGTATTCAATATCTCTTTGATACAACCCTCCATTACACAAGGAATCTGTTTCTTTAGATGTCTTAGAACAACACATAAGAGAATTGTTTTTGTCACCTTCCTTATTTGGTCAAGTATAGGTGTTGTTTGTAAAACCCTCAATTATATTTTCATTTATGTTGATTTCAGTTTTATGTGGTGTGCGTATTTTCGTACCACTCAAATTTCTTGTGATACATGCTACAAACTGAAATTTAGTAGGCATTCTTTTTCTCAACATGTTCACATACTTATCAATTCTGAAATTAGGACTATATATTGTATGGATCGCTTTTTTGCAGGAATATTAGCCTTGCATTATTGAACTATCTTCACTCAGTTGTTCAATGGTTTTTGGCATAGCATCATTTTTTGTGTTGTGACACTTCGGGTACCACATGTACAATTGTGCCACTAATGCTACAAAGTACTCGTTTTATGACTATGCCAACACCAACTACATGGTTGCAAGGTATTCGTTATGCAACAACTAATACAATGATGCTATGCCAAAAACATGATTAATTAAGGTAATGTTTAGATTAATAATTAACATTGTGTTAATAGAACTAATAGATAAACATAAATTTTAAAATGCTTAAAATTCATTTATTATATAATAGAATTGTTTGTATATATATAAATATATATATATATATATATATATATATATATATATATATATATATATATATATATATATATATATATATATATATATACACACACATATACAATTCTAATATATATACCCAATATTTTTCAAAAAAAAATATACCCAATATTTTATGAACTTTTTTTCTATACAATATTTTTCAAAAAAACTACCCAAATTTTTTATATACCCAATATATATATATATATATATATATATATATATATATATATATATATATATATATATATATATATATATATATATATATATATATATATATATATATATATATATATATATATATATATATATATATATATATATATATATATATATATATATATATATATATATATATATATTCATACATATATACAATTCTAATATATATACCCAATATTTTTTAAAACAAATATACCCAATATTTTATGAACTTTTTTTCTATACAATATTTTTCAAAAAAACTACCCAAATTTTTTATATTATGCGATTAGAAGATTTAAAAAAATTCAAAAAAAATTATTTTTTTCATATGCATATGCAAATGAAAAAAACGACCTTTTTTTAATTTTTTTTGTAAATTCCTTAGACGTTCTATATACGTCCTTTTGAGAAAAAAATTGAAAAAATAGTTTATATATGCATATACATTTGCATATGCATATGAAAAAAAATAATTTATTTGAATTTTTTTTAAATCTTTTAGACGTTCGATATATGTCAATTTGAAAAAACAAAATTAAGAAAAAAAGTTTATATATGCAAAAGTATGCATATACATGTGAATTTTATATACATATGCATATAAATATAAAAAATATTGATATTTTTAAAATCTCTTAGACGCATATAAAAAATATTGGGTGTAATTTGTTTTGAAAAATATTGTGTAGAAAAATAATTCGTAGGTTCCTAGGCTTTTTTAGATTCTCTCATGATCACGACTATATATATATATATATATATATATATATATATATATATATATATATATACATTCGTAAGGTCACCTTAAAAAAATTGAAAAAAATATGAAAAAATACAAATCATAAAATCGAGAATAGTACTATATCATTATAAAAAAAAATTGGATCATTGAAAAGTATTGATTCAAATTCTTTTTGTTTTTTGTGGATCATTGTTTCATTATAAAATAAATAATGATTCAAAAGTTTTCTTTCGAATTTTTTTCTCCAATATAGTACTATGATCCATTTTACTATTATTTATATATATATATATATATATATATATATATATATATATATATATATATATATATATATATATATATATATATATATATATATATATATATATATATATATATATATATATATATATATTTTGTTCAAATTTTTTTAAGGTGTCCTTACGAGTCCTCACTTTAAGAAGAGTCATCACCCGATTGCTTTTATATATATATATATATATATATATATATATATATATATATATATATATATATATATATATATATATATATATATATATAACAAAAACATTTGTCAAACCATGACTAAACTCACTCTCTTTTAAAATGTGTTTAGAGAGTTTGAAGGGGGTTTCTTATGATTCCTAATGAGTTGGTTTTTAAATAACATTTATTTCTTACTACCTCAGCACCTGCCACATTTTCTTGAATGGAGTTACCGAAAGGGTTTAATAGGGCAATGGTTCAAGTTGAAAAGTATTAACTGAAAGTATTAAAACAAAAGTATCTTTTTATGTAAAATCAAAACGTGGACCGTATGCTACCTATGAAAAACACATATGTTCTTTATAATATGTTGACAAACTTATGCGGTTTGTCAACACGTCAAATCTAGATTATAGTTTAAGGTGATGTGGCACTCGCGATACTCAAGCATATCTTGCGCCGAGAATCACGTGATTTTTGCATGATTGATCCACCATCTGATCCACGATCCAAGCATCCCTGTTATGGACCAGATGAGTATAATCGAGATTAACATGCCATTGAGCTTAGTCAATGAATCTCAAAGATTTAGGCATTTCATAATGACTGGAATTGATGAATAGTTTATCTACCGTAATGACCTTTATGATGTGATTACAACATCCTTATTCACATCATAAAAGTAGATTATTGGATCCTAGCATTGTTAAATGATATTTGGGTAATGATTAAATCAAACTAACTAAAACCTTGTTTTATAGATGTCTGCTGCAAGTGTTAAGCCTCCTATTTTCCTTCTCCTACTATTCTTTCTCCACTATCACTTCTCTCGAGTTTCTCAAAACAATACATTATTGGTATGGATAAGCTTAACGGTCTAAATTACTTAGACTGGCTTCGGACTTGGAGAATAGTTCTCAGACTCGAACAGAAGCTTTATACCATTGAGAAACCCGTTTTTGAACCACCTCAAGGCAACGCTACAATAAATGTTAAAGACGAATATGAGAATCGTCTTGATGAGTCTTATGAAGTCCGTTGCCTCGTGTTATTGACAATGGTTCCTGAGATCCGAAAGGACTTCGAATTTCTTGGTCCACATGACATAGTTAATCTCTCTCGAGGACTTGTTCCAAAAGCAGGTTAGGCAAGAAAAGAGCAAGATCATGAAAGAGCTTGTAGAGTGCAAGTTAGAGGAATGAGGTAGTGTCAGTACTCATGCCCTCAAGATCGAGGCATACATTGACAAATTGGAAAGACTTGGTTTTCCTTCCAGTCGGGAGTTAAGTACTGGTGTTATTCTTAACTCTCTGACAAGCTCATATGATCTGTTCATTCAGATATACGAGATGGGAAATATTGATAAGTCTATAACAGAAATGCATGGCATGATGACGAATATGATTCTTACATGGGCATACATTTATCCTCCAGTTCAACTACTCCTGAATTGGCTGTCGTGGAAACAGATGTCAAGAAGAAACGGCCTAGGGAAACTGGTAAGCCAATTCTGAGATGTCTTAAACTAGGAATCCTCGGGATGGGATACATTTCAACCAAAACCAAGAAGAATGGAAGATGCTCAAAACATTTTATGGAGCAGTTGAAAGCCAAAGAGTTTGGCACCTCAGGTATATCTAAAATTCCATAATATATCAACTTCTGGTTCTTAATTACATGATACAGGATGTGGTACTTGCATTTGCGTTGGTATGCAGGAACTAAGTGGAATGCAGGAAGCTGAAGCATAGGAGCTTAACCTAATCATGTAATACATAAGCACTGCTACTGTTACAAGGAGTGAGGATTACAAGTTCATGCAAACTAGTGGTGTTTAGTTAGATTATTAGATTTTTGCTACTCGCCAGAAATGGCACAAGACATTGTTTCATATTACACATTGTTTGAGGATATTTTGTTTATTCCTTTTGATTACGAAAAGAGTGATATTTTTCTTTATAAGCATGGTTGTTTTGCTTAAAAAAATTTATCCTTACAATGGTTTATGTGAATGTGTTGTTTGCAATAATATAATCTTAAATGTTGATTCATCTGAAAGTGTGTTGGATAAAGCATGTTTGTGGCATTGTCACCTTGGCTATATAAACAAGAATTGCATTACCAAGCTCCAAGCGGACATGATCTTAGAATCATTTGACTTAGAGTCAGATGATGTGTGTAAATCTTGCTTACTTGGAAGATAACAAAATCACCATTTACAGGAAGCTGTGAAAGAAACGAGGATTTGTTGGACCTTATCTACACAAATGTTTGTGGACCCTTCAGATTCGTCACAATACATGATAAACAATACTTCGATACATTTGCTTACTATTTTAGTAGATTTAACTGTGTTTATTTGAATAAACGTTAGTTAGAAACCTTGAAGTGTTCAAAGAGTTCTGAAACATAGTAGAAAATCAAATGATCTGGAATATCTGAGTAATAAATTCTACAAACATCTTAGGAATTCTGAAAAAGTTTCCTAGTTGTCTCATCCTAGAACACCGCAGCCTAGTGGTGTGTTTGAAAGGAGAAACTGAACATTGATAGAAATGGTTTGATCCTTGATGATTCAAGCTACAGTTCCAATTAATTTCGAAGGGTTATGCTCTAGAAACAATAACCCACATCTTAAACATCGTACTAACTAATAAGGTTGCAAAGACACCATCTGAAATATGGGGTGGGTTTGTCCCTCACTAGCATATGTGAGAGTATGGGGTTGTATAGTCTTCATCCATCATGTAGCTTATGAAAAGCTTGAACCTAGATCAGAGAAATGTCATTTCATTGGTTAATCCCGAAGTCATTTAGATACCTCTTTTACAAGCTTTCCGAGAATAAAGTTTTTGTGGCTCGAATGAGAGTCTTTTTTTAGAGAGAGCCCATATCCAAATAGGCTAGTGGAACAAAATTAATCTTGAAAAGATTCAAGAGTCAACCAATGAAGAATGTTTAGTTAACACTAGAACTTAACCAAAAGATGAGACTCTTGTTAAAGATATTGACATTTCTCCACCTCTTCTTCGTAGATCCAGTAGAATTAGTCTCCCTCCTGAGTTCTATAGTTTCCATATTACTGAGGGTGATGCAATGAGCGGTGATAGTACACAGGTAAATGAGGATGAGCCATCCAACTACTCAGAAGTGATGGCGGGCCTAGTGGTTGCCAAATAGAAAGAGGCCATGGGGAGTGAGATTCATTCCATGTTTGATAACCAAGTTCGGAATTTGGTTGATCCTACACCTGACCTTAAAACCAGTAGGAGTAAGTGGATCTTCAATAAGAAGACCGACATATATGGCATTATACATACATTAGAAGCTTGACTGATTGTGAAGGGTTATACTCAGACTCAAGGGGTTGATTATGAGGAAACCTTCTCACCAGTAGCTGAGATTGAGTCTGTTAGGATATTGTTTGCCATATTTGCATTTTTATGAGATATGCAAAATGGATTGTAAAATTAATGGAAAACAAAGGGGTTGTGCATATGGCAGAACCAAAGGATTTTGTACATGCCAAATATCTAGATAAAGTGTGTAAGCTTGAGAGATCCATTTATTGACTCAAATAAGCATCTTGCAGGTGGAATCTTTGCGTTCATGTAAATGCTAAATAGTTTGGATTTTCAAGAGATGAGTCTTGTGTTTATGTCAAAGCTAGTGGGAGTGTTGTGGCCAAGCTAGTATAGTATGTTAATGACATACTGTTTATAGGAATGATTTTCCAATGTTGCAAAGTGTAAAAACTTGGCTTGGGAAGTGTTTCGCTATGAAGGACCTAGGAGATACAACATACATACTTGGTATAAGAATCTATAAGAGATAGATCAAAACGTCCAATAAGGACCTCGCCAAAGTACATACTTGAGTATGATGTTGAAGAGATTCAAGATGCATGACTTAATGAAAGGGTTTCTACCCATGGTATAAAATTGATTGAAAATCAATGTCCTGGTACTAGAGAAGAAGTGGGCAGAATGAGTCGAGTCCCATATGCTTTTGATATAGGATCGATCATGTATGACATGACATGTACTTGTCCTGATGTCTTATGTGCTTTGAGCATAGTCAATCAGTTTCAGGAAAACTCTGGCAGAGTCATTGGACGATGGTTGAGAACATTATTGAGCATCTGAGAAAATCGAGAGATATGTTTAGTATATATAAGGAATGGTGATTTAGAAAAGTTCCAAGCTGAAATCAATGGCTGACTCCACATGGGATTCCAAGTATATTACAGCTAGTGATACTGTAAGAGAGACTACATGGTAGAAGGATTTCGTATGTAATATTGGTGTTTTCCTCAACATCAATGAACTCCTTAAAATCTTCTGAGAAACCGAGGGTGTAAGTCACCTTGACTAAGGAACCTAAAGACCATGCGAAGTTGAAACATATAATTTGGGAATGACACTATGTTTCAGAACCGAGTTGAGGAAAGAGAAATCATAGTAAGTAGGGTATCATCGGAAGAGTATCCGGCTGATCGCTTCAATACGGTGTTGACATGGACCAAGCATGAAGGTCATATTGGGTCCATAGGCGTTAGATTTGCAAGCAATGTGAGATAAATGTTTTAGTTGTTAGTTTGATGTTTTGAAACTAATAACAGTATAAATTGTATCTGATTTGGTGATTATTATGTGGTGACTTAATAATAAGCTGGATTGCTACCGTTTGCATTAATTTATTATTGTGTTTCGTTTTGCATGTTTAGAACCCACTTCCCGAGTATTAATTTACTCAAACCTCCACAGGGGTCGTTTTCCTGGAAGTAAGTAGTGATTTAAGACTGTCATGGAGTATTAGGAGATTGTCTATAGTGATTAAACATAACATGGACATTGAGACTAACACTCATGAGTACTTGATAGAGATTCAAGTATTGGAACAACCCACACTTAGAGATTACTTCATGGATTAAGTCATAAGTAATTCTAAGATGATAATATCTATTATTCTTCAAACTAAGATACATAAAGTTTTTGCTCTGTAAGTTTATTATGCATTGGTTTACTTAAACGCTGTCCATAACTAACAGTTAAAAAGGGTATTCCCATGTATGACATGATCAGTAGACAGGAACTATGTAGTCAAGGTTTATATGTTCCTTCTGCCTTAACAAAGAGAAGAGATATCTGTGGGACCCTCGATGATTTGATGTTGACATTGAAATGCTTGGCTGAACTCTAACTACATTGATGTGTTTAATAGAGTAGTCTGTTGTCATCATAAATCTCTATCGGGAAACATAATTTGAACCTTTGAGATTGACCTTATCCATGTCTCAAGGTCATAATGATATCTTGTAGAACAGAGGAATAATTGATCACTTATCTAAGAGTCGTCTCTTGGCTTTGATCAGAGTCCGGCATTACATTAGATGCCATAGTCTCTGCTGATTATTAGTAAGCACTGGACCACATTTAGTTAATGACTTGTCCAAGTAGGATACAGTTGGAAATAGTGTCCAAGGTCATTAATTGTTTGTGATATTTCTAATATGAGCAGGGTCCTTTTGGGTTGCCCTCAGGGCCCTGTAAAAAATAGTGACAATATAAATTAGGAAAAATTAGTTTATTAATTTTGTCATTTTATGATAAATTAATTAGAAACTAATCAGTAATTAATTGTATATTAATTTGGAAGGAATTAATTACAGGGATTAGATTTTAATTAATTAAAGAAGTTTATTTAATGGAAACTGTCCAAGGGTGAAGTGTAAGGAGGCTCCTTAAGTTTGAAACCCTAGAGAGCCTCTACCATAGAGGCTTAGAGATCAAACCCTAAGCATCCATTCATCACTCAAAGGAGCCACCAATTTCTCCTCCCCTCCCTTTGGTGATTTCCACAAACCCTTTTAGGGTTTTGTGCCTCTTGCCTCCTCCCCAATAGAACCTCTGTCAGTCTGGTTTTTCGGTGTTCTTGCGTGTGAATCATTAGAGGGATTCTACTTTGGATCCTTACATACAAACAAAGCTATGAATTTATCATTCATCTTGTAGGTTTCAACAATTGCTATGAACTATATGATCCTAGTTATGAACATGATGATCGTTGCTTGAACTTTGTATGAACGTGTGATTTGATCCCGTTAAGTCTTCCGTTGTGGAAATTTTTTTTGGTATTATGATCAAATCCCTTCAATTATGCGACAGAAGGAGGGTATAAAGTCCAACCCCTCAAAAGTAAAAGCATGCAAAAGACGCCATCCTTAGTAGACCTCAAAAACACACAATGCTTGATTTGGAAGTTCACTATGTTAGGTCGGTTCATATCTAAATCCGTCGAGCGAGCAATCCCATTGCACAAATGCTAAGCGAATGCATTTGGAAACATGGCTTTAGATGGACTAAGATGATGAAGGTGTGTTGTGCAAATTAAAAACCAGCTTGAATAACTTACTACTGTTTGCCATTTCAAATTAAAGACAAGTATTGTCCTTATATCTTTCTGGTGGAAATGAGGACATCGATATCGTATTTACAGTTGGTAGAGAGAGAGAGAGAGAGGCATCAACTATCCACCTATGTAGAATCTCACTATCGTACTTATCTATATAGGTTGTTGTCTTAGGTATTACTTCCAAGAACACCATACTAAGGTCCCGACTGACTAGCCAATCATGCATATATTGCTAAAACAGGAAAGATTGAGGAGACAAATAAAGTGGGCAATTTAGCAAAGTGGTCCTAACTGGCTAGCCCTCTTACCAACATCAAGGCTCACGCAGTAGAAAATTTCCTAAGTAAAGTGCCACCAAAATGGCAGGAAGAGGTAAGAAACACAAATAAACATGTACAACCCATAAAAATAGTTGGCATGGCAAGAAGTAACACGTGGATGTTGCATATTGATGGAGCCTTTAGAAAAGAAGGGTATGGTGTCGGCTTATTTCTAAAGAGTCCCTAAGGGGAAAAATCATATATGCACTAACATCTAATTTTTTAACCTTTAACAATGAATATGAGTATGAAGAACTATTGATAAGGATCCAGTGAGCTATCAAGATGAATGTAGAAAAAAGTATAGCCCTAAGAGATTTGTTACTGGTCACTAACTAAGTGACAGGAACATATGATGGAAAAATGGAAGCATGCAACGTTACTTACGACTATTGAAGAAAATTACTTAACGATTTAAAACTATCTAGATAGAACAGATACCTAGAAGCCAAAATAGCCAATCGGATACATTTCGAAAGATGAAGTTGTCATCATTCAATAATTTGACCAAGAATGTGCTAGTGGAAGTCCTGACCAAAAGAAGCATGAATGAAGTGCATGTTGATAGCATTAACCCAGACAAAAGGAGTTGGATGAATCCTTACTACGACTACCTACTGCATGATTTACTTCTAGAAATTAGCAAAGAGGCACACAAAATTATTATTAAGGCTCAATAATACAATATATAGGAAGGAATATTATACATGATGTGATACTTCTTGTCCTGGTCGAACTGCACCAACAAATCAGAATATGAGAAACTCTTTGAGGTAGTCCATACAAGACAAGAAGGAGCCCACGAAAAGTCAGAGCTTTAACGAAAAGATTATACAAATGATGCTCTATTGGCTGGAAAACTATAAGGATGTATTGAGCGCTATGTAAAGATGTGTACAGTGCCAAATATTTGCACCATTTTAAAGAACTCAGTCAACCCCCATGACGAGCATCACCAGTCCTTGGCCTTTCCTCTAGTAGGGAATTAACATTGTCAGGCTCTTCCCAGAGTTACTTTAGAGACTGCAATTTTTAGTGGTTGTAGTGGATTACTTCTCGAACAGGGTCAAGGTAATCCCCTGGTTATAACCACTAGAAGAATAAGATTTTTTTGGATTACTTCGCTAAGTGGGTCAAGACTTTTAGTAAGGAGAAAGTGCAGAAAGACCTCATATTGAACTTCAATTTGTTGGATGAGGGGAGAGACATATAAACCATGTTGCAAGTAGCTTGCAAGGGCAGCATATAACGATATTACGACTGATAAACCCACAATAGGTCCTTTAAGGTTGGAGATTTGACATGATGAAGGAATGATGCAAGCCTTTTCCAACTATTACGAAAATTAGGACCCATTTGAGAAGGGTGTACAAGGTGATCGAGGCATGTAGAAATAGAGCTTACACCCTCCAAAATATGGACGAAGGAGAAATCAGCCGCACATGGAAGATTCAAAACCACAAAAGGTTTTATGCTTAGATAGATACAAATGTACAGGTGACTAAATGTTTTTGAATTTAATTATAATATTTCATTTTTCCCTGGTTCTTTTCTTTTGTTATTACACACATTGTAAATTGGTTTGATCACCCAATAATGCAAACTATAAGAAACAAAAATAAACACATTTGTATAACATAATATATAAGAATATATGAAGTTATAAGAAGAAACAATCATTAGATAAAAACCTCAATTTTTTCTCAAATCCATCCATGCAATAATTGAGTAAGTAACATACTCTATTAGGATGTACTTAAGAATAACTGTAACACCCGACTTATTAACAAAAACACCACAAAAAAAAAATTTCATTTTTCAAACCAAATATCTTACAATAAAAACCATAATTAGGGGTATTAGTTAACAAATACGAGAACAAGTGTATCACGAAGTACAATACATAAATATTATACATTCTTCAAGCCGGGTATTACTTTAACGCTGAGTCCTCAGTCACGGACTTTGTCCTTTCCCTTTGCAGGATCACGCTCACCTGCAGGGACATATCAAATAAACGGTGAGCTATAAAGCCCAATGAGTAATCAAAACAACAATAACATGTATAAGAATGAAATCTTCTCTATACAAGGTCAAACATGTATTATTACACAATACAAGATCAAATGTGGCTCACGGGTTAGCCCGCTGTTGCCATGGCTCACGGGTTAGCCCGCTGTTGCCTAGACTCACGGGTAAGCCCGCTGTTGTCTATATAAATCTGGTTCATCACAATAAACTGCGGCTCACGGGTTAGCCCGCTGTTGCCTAGACTCACGGGTAAGCCCGCTGTTGTCTATATAACAGTTTACAAAGATATATTGACTCACAGTTCCGTTCTTGTCTATAATAGACTCACGGCTTATCTGGTCTTGTCATATCTTAAATCATGAAATTATATCATTTCTGTCCCTCGAATCTTTTTCATCTGCAGCTGCTCATATAATATTTACCACAACAGATAACAGTGAGATTACTCACCTGAAATATTATTACAACTAGCTTTTTCCGTTCCTTGCTTTCCGATATGATCCGTAGAATTTTGTCCCGCACCTATAATTCAATCATTTTCAACATGATTATAGGTTAATACCCATTGCAAGTAACTCTAATACACTAGAGTTCAATAAAACATTGTTATAAACAATGTCTAGTTAATAAACTTTCATTTTACTAACTTTATGTGAATTTTACTATTCACCGAGGCATTCGGATCGGTCTACAGTGCCCCCGAGGGGTCGGAAACTCAATCTAAAAATTTTCCCAAACTTTTCAGACCATAATACAACTATGTTTCAAATTTGGGCTTAATCGGACAAGCAACGCAAAAGATAGCGTTTCAAAGTTTCTGTCCAGGACCTGTCCACAGACGCGCCGCGCCTAGAAGGGGCGCACCGCGCCCAGCGCCTGTGCAGGTTCCTGTCCAGCTCGCGATTTTCACTGTAGCATGCGGTTTTCTCATCTTAAATGCTTATTTTCGTTTTTAATCACTTGGGGTTTATTCCCAAGTCAAAACCCTCCATAAAAACAAGGTTTTTAAGCATTGACAACAACTCAATCATCCATACTAAGAATTAGGGTTCTTAGTTTTAACAACCCCAATTCTTCAATTTTACTAATTATAGCATCCTACTTCCATTTGATTGAGTTAAGTCTTTACTTGCATGGCTTAATGGAAGTATTTCATCATTTTAACCCCATGATCATGGCTGTAATTTCAGTTTGCGAGTCCTACTCAACTCATCAAGATGAACAATCAAGAAAATAAAGAAACTTACCTCAAATTCTTCCAATTATGCCCTTTTAAACCAAAGATCACAATCCAAGCTTCAAACCTTCAAGAAAACCTTCCAAACTTCTGCAGAATTTCAGCCAAGACTTGTTCCCGTAACTCCAAATTTCTGCACACAAGTCTTGCTTATATACTTCCAGAAATTGCACTTTGGTCCTTGAATTTGCATATTTCAAAGTTTTGCCACAAATAACACATTTTATGACAAATGATCAACTTTTATAACATTTTAAGTCCAAGACTTAAAATATTATTACATAACAAGTCCTTTTCTGTCCAAATGACCAAATTACCCTTTTGAGGTAAAATGACCATTTTGCCCTTTTATTATAATTATATAATAAATACAAGTTTTGGCGTTACAAATTCTCCCCTCCTTTAAGAGATTTCGTCCCCGAAATCATACAAAAAGTTGAGGATATTTTTCTCTCATCTCACTTTCGGTCTCCCACGTCATGTCGGAACCTTTGTGATGACGCCAAAGGACTTTCACCATACTGATCTTCTTGTTTCTAAGCTGTCTTATCTTGCGGTCTAACACTCGCTCAGGTTGTTCCGGGTATCTCAGCTTTTCATCAAACTCAATTTCAGCGAGAGGTACTTGTTGAGATTTATCAAACAACGTCTTCCTCAAATGGGACACATGGAATACATCATGTATACCATGAAGTTCATCAGGTAACTCCAATCTATATGCCACGGCTCCAACTCTTTGGGATATTCGGAAAGGTCCAATGAAGCGAGGACACAACTTTCCTTTCTTCCCAAAACGAATCAAGCCTTTCCAAGGGGATACTTTGAGCATTACCATATCTCCCACTTGGAACTCTATCGGTTGCACCCGTCTGTCTGCGTACTGCTTCTGTCTATTCTGAGCTACCTTCAAGTTTTCACGTATCAGTTTGATCTTTTCTTTAGTCTGGGCAACAATTTCGGGTCCAGCCAACGGCTTTTCCCCAACTTCAGTCCAGCAGGTTGGAGTACGGCACGGTGCTCCATACAAGGCTTCATACGGGGCCATCTGAATGCTGGAATGATAGCTGTTATTGTACGCGAATTCCACTAAAGGTAAATGATCTTCCCAGCTTCCACCGAAGTCTATGACACAAGTCCTCAACATATCTTCCAAAGTTTGGATCGTTCTCTCACTTTGGCCATCAGTCTGCAGGTGATATGCGGTACTCATAAGTACTTTCGTACCCAGTTGCTCTTGAAGACTCTGCCAAAAATGGGAAGTAAATCTGCTATCTCTGTCCGACACAATCGATGCTGGTACTCCATGCCGACAAAATACTTCATCAATGTAGATTTTCGCCAGTTGATCTACTCTGTACTTTTCCTTATATGGTATAAATTGTGCCGATTTGGTCAATCGATCCACAATCACCCATATAGAATCATAACCTCGCGGCGTCCGCGGCAACTTTGTCACGAAATCCATAGTAATATGGTCCCATTTCTTCTCCGGAATCGGCAATGGCTGTATTTCCCCATACGGTTTCTGATGGTTTGACTTAACTTGCAGACAAGTCAAACATCTTTCCACATATCTTCCAATGTCCCTTTTCATTCCAGGCCACCAATACATCGGTTTTAACGTCCGATACATCTTGGTACTGCCCGGATGAACTGCATATCGGCTATAATGGCTATCTTCTAGAAGTAAATTCCGCGCTTCTCCTTGTTTTGGGACCCATATTCGGCCTCTGAAGGTCTTCAATTTCTGAGTATTCTCTTCTAAATGCTTCAAGTATCCAACCATTCTTTCACTTTTTACATTCTCCGGCTTACACGCTTCCTCTTGTGCCAAACGAATCAATCCTGGTAACCGGTTCACTACACCCATACACGCGGATGTAACTTTCAGAGGAGTTTCTTTTCGGCTTAAAGCATCTGCCACCACATTTGCTTTGCCAGGGTGGTACTGAATTTCACAATCAAAGTCTTTTAACAGGTCCATCCACCTTTGCTGTCTCATGTTGAGCTCTTTTTGGTCAAAAAGATACTTCAGGCTCTTATGATCAGTGTAAATAACAAACTTTACACCATATAAATAATGCCTCCACAGCTTCAATGCTAAAATCACCGCAGCTAATTCCAGATCATGGACTGGATATTTCTTCTCAGCATCTTTTAATTGGCGGGACGCATAAGCTATGACTCGACCTTTCTGCATCAGAACACACCCAAGACCAATTCTAGAAGCATCGCTGTAGATCACATACTCTTCTCCGCTTTGTGGTAGTACTAACACCGGCGCTTCACATAAAGCTTGTTTCAGTTTCTGGAATGCTTCTTGCTGCTCTTTAGCCCAAGTAAAATTTTCACCTTTCTTAGTCAATTTGGTCAACGGGACAGCTATCGAGGAGAAATTCTCGACAAATCTTCGGTAATAGCCTGCCAAACCAAGAAAACTTCTTACTTCAGTTGGACTTCGAGGCGGTTCCCACTTCATCACGGCTTCAACTTTTGCTGGGTCGACTTTCACCCCTTCGGCATTAATCACATGGCCAAGAAATTGGACTTCTCTTAGCCAGAATTCACACTTGGAGAATTTAGCATACAGCTTTTCTCGGCGAAGCAACTCCAATACTTGTCGCAAATGCACTTCATGTTCGGTTTGACTTCTTGAATACACCAAGATGTCATCTATAAACACTATCACCGAGGTATCAAGGAATGGTCGGCACACCCGGTTCATAAGATCCATGAATACAGCTGGAGCATTGGTTAACCCGAAAGGCATCACCAAAAACTCGTAATGACCGTATCTCGTTCGGAATGCCGTCTTCGGAATGTCTGACTCCCTTATCTTCAACTGGTGGTATCCTGATCTCAGATCAATCTTGGAAAAGTAGGACGCGCCTTGTAGCTGGTCAAACAAGTCGTCTATTCTGGGTAGCGGGTACTTGTTCTTCACCGTGATTTTGTTTAGTTCTCAATAGTCAATACACATGCGCATTGACCCATCTTTCTTCTTGACAAACAGAATAGGGGCTCCCCAAGGCGATGTACTCGGTCTGATAAAACCCCTGTCTAACAATTCTTCCAGTTGCTTCCGCAGTTCCACCATCTCTGAAGGTGCTAAACGGTATGGAGCTCGGGCAACAGGTGCAGCTCCCGGAATCAGTTCAATCGTGAACTCAACCTGTCGATCTGGTGGTAACCCTGGAAGTTCATCTGGAAACACATCTGGGAACTCATTCACCACATTCACATTTGCTACTCCCACTTTAATCGGTTGAGCCACCGTCACATAAGCTAGATAGGACATCCCTCCTTTACTGACACAACTTCGGGCTTGAGCAAAAGAGATAACTGGCATTCGTAACCGAGGTCGTTCGCCTTGAATTTTCATCCATTTCCCTTCTGGTGATAACACTGTAATAGTTTTATTTCTGCAATCCACGTTAGCATAATTCGTTGCTAACCAATCCATCCCCACTATTACTCCAAATTCGTTGGTAGTCATCGGCTTCAAATCTATAGGGAAAACGGTCCCGTAGATTTTAAGCTGACAACCTTCCATATGTTTAGAAACCCAGACATATCGGCCGTCTGCTATAGCTACTTCTAAACTTTCATCCATCGGTGTTAAAGGTACATTCAGGCGAGGCAATAAAGATTCCGATACAAAACAGTGGGTGGCTCCCGGATCAAAAATAACATATACAGGTATGGTATTGAGAGTGAAAATACCTGTCACCACATCGGTCTTCTCACGGGCTTCTTCCACAGTCATCTGGAAAGCTCGTGAGGCCACTGGTCGTCCCCTGTTCTTCGACTCTTCTTTCTTTCCCACTTGATCATCCCTGGGCCTTTCACTGTATACACCAGATTTCAGTTGGGGACAATTTAGGCGAATATGATCTGTAGCCCCGCATTGGAAACACCTACGGTCCGCCCGGCAGTCCCGTGTAGAATGACCCGTCTTTCCACAATTTCGGCAGCTAACTGATCCAGTATCACTGCGACAACTGCCCGTGTGCCTTTTTCTGCATTTTTCGCACCACCTTCCTTCATCTTTCTGGCCCTTCCCTTTTGAACCGGATTGTTGTGACTTTTTCTGAGGCGTCCAACCTTGGTCATCCGGCTTTCGTTTCGTTTCCATAACTTTCTTTTCATCTTCTTGCCGCTTCAATTCTGTTTCTCTTTCTGTGGCTCGATCCACCACTTGTCGGAAGGTAGTTAGTTTCAACGGTTGCACAATTTCTCTAATTCGGGTTGTCAGCCCCCGAACATACTTGTCAATCTTTCTCTTTTCAGTGTAGATATGGTGCTCCGCAAACCTAGCTTTCTCCAGAAAGCTAAGAGTATATTCCTGGACAGTTCGGGAACCCTGTTCCAAATGCAGGAATTCATCTTCTAACCTCTGAATAGCTACCTCCGAGCAATATTCTTCATTGAACTTTGTCTTGAATTGCTCCCAAAGTATCGATTGGGACGAATCAAGATCTAGTGATCTATAATAGGTTTGCCACCAATGTAGTGCGCCACTTGTAAGTTGGTTCGTGGCAAATTCCACTTTATCTTCATCCGCACACTTGCTTACTCGGAACACCTTTTCCATATGCATGATCCATTCCATAGCTTTGACTGGATCATCTGTCCCTGAAAATTCTTTTGGTTTACAACCAAGAAACGATTTATATGTACACCCGACTTTCCTTGCAGAGGCTTCCCCACCTTGTGTTTCCTTTACTGCCCGGGCTCTACTTTCTCCTTGGCTTTCATTTTCTGGCTGCCTGTCATGAACACTTTTTGCAGCCTCTTCAGTAGGATCCGGATTTGCACTTGGGTTGGGATTGCCACTCGGGTGAGGATTGTTCGATAATACAGGCATCATCTGCCTAACCACTTCTTCCACAATGGCTCGTATATCAGGTGGATTTTGTCCCACCGGTTCCCTTGCTGGTGCTCTTCGCCCAACAGAGCCTCGTGACCTAGCTGGTCCGCTTCTTGCAGTTCCACGTGACCTAGCTGGTCCGCTTCTTGCAGTTCCACGTGAATTCACACCAGTAGGATTGCTTCGTGTATTTCTCATACTTCAAGATTTTAACAAACCGTTAGATTACATATATAATAACAATCTTACATATAACTAACAGTCCATTATCTGTGTTTCTCTCAAGGTTTAAGTCCAGGGATCTAATCTAAGACACCTAGTTCACTTAAACCACGGCTCTGATACCAACTTGTAACACCCGACTTATTAACAAAAACACCCCAAAATTTTTTTTTCATTTTTCAAACCAAATATCTTACAATAAAAACCATAATTAGGGGTATTAGTTAACAAATACGAGAACAAGTGTATCACGAAGTACAATACATAAATATTATACATTCTTCAAGCCGGGTATTACTTTAACGCTGAGTCCTCAGTCACGGACTTTGTCCTTTCCCTTTGCAGGATCACGCTCACCTGCAGGGACATATCAAATAAACGGTGAGCTATAAAGCCCAATGAGTAATCAAAACAACAATAACATGTATAAGAATGAAATCTTCTCTATACAAGGTCAAACATGTATTATTACACAATACAAGATCAAATGTGGCTCACGGGTTAGCCCGCTGTTGCCATGGCTCACGGGTTAGCCCGCTGTTGCCTAGACTCACGGGTAAGCCCGCTGTTGTCTATATAAATCTGGTTCATCACAATAAACTGCGGCTCACGGGTTAGCCCGCTGTTGCCTAGACTCACGGGTAAGCCCGCTGTTGTCTATATAACAGTTTACAAAGATATATTGACTCACAGTTCCGTTCTTGTCTATAATAGACTCACGGCTTATCTGGTCTTGTCATATCTTAAATCATGAAATTATATCATTTCTGTCCCTCGAATCTTTTTCATCTGCAGCTGCTCATATAATATTTACCACAACAGATAACAGTGAGATTACTCACCTGAAATATTATTACAACTAGCTTTTGCCGTTCCTTGCTTTCCGATATGATCCGTAGAATTTTGTCCCGCACCTATAATTCAATCATTTTCAACATGATTATAGGTTAATACCCATTGCAAGTAACTCTAATACACTAGAGTTCAATAAAACATTGTTATAAACAATGTCTAGTTAATAAACTTTCATTTTACTAACTTTATGTGAATTTTACTATTCACCGAGGCATTCGGATCGGTCTACAGTGCCCCCGAGGGGTCGGAAACTCAATCTAAAAATTTTCCCAAACTTTTCAGACCATAATACAACTATGTTTCAAATTTGGGCTTAATCGGACAAGCAACGCAAAAGATAGCGTTTCAAAGTTTCTGTCCAGGACCTGTCCACAGGCGCGCCGCGCCTAGAAGGGGCGCACCGCGCCCAGCGCCTGTGCAGGTTCCTGTCCAGCTCGCGATTTTCACTGTAGCATGCGGTTTTCTCATCTTAAATGCTTATTTTCGTTTTTAATCACTTGGGGTTTATTCCCAAGTCAAAACCCTCCATAAAAACAAGGTTTTTAAGCATTGACAACAACTCAATCATCCATACTAAGAATTAGGGTTCTTAGTTTTAACAACCCCAATTCTTCAATTTTACTAATTATAGCATCCTACTTCCATTTGATTGAGTTAAGTCTTTACTTGCATGGCTTAATGGAAGTATTTCATCATTTTAACCCCATGATCATGGCTGTAATTTCAGTTTGCGAGTCCTACTCAACTCATCAAGATGAACAATCAAGAAAATGAAGAAACTTACCTCAAATTCTTCCAATTATGCCCTTTTAAACCAAAGATCACAATCCAAGCTTCAAACCTTCAAGAAAACCTTCCAAACTTCTGCAGAATTTCAGCCAAGACTTGTTCCCGTAACTCCAAATTTCTGCACACAAGTCTTGCTTATATACTTCCAGAAATTGCACTTTGGTCCTTGAATTTGCATATTTCAAAGTTTTGCCACAAATAACACATTTTATGACAAATGATCAACTTTTATAACATTTTAAGTCCAAGACTTAAAATATTATTACATAACAAGTCCTTTTCTGTCCAAATGACCAAATTACCCTTTTGAGGTAAAATGACCATTTTGCCCTTTTATTATAATTATATAATAAATACAAGTTTTGGCGTTACAATAACCTATGAAATAACACAATTCGGGCATACTACTTGAGTATGTATTGAGGAATAACATGAAAAATAATATGATACACGAATAGAAAGATACAAATTTCATATTACAAACCATTCAAATTGTCATTGAAGCCCTAATGGTGAAACAAGAAAGGTAAATTGTTTATTACACCAACACATAAGATGATTGAACAAATGGATCAACTACTACTAACCACTAAGGGAAGACTTGGAAAAGGGCACATAAAGCTACCATGATCACACCCTCTAAACCTAATAGAGTTGGTTAATTATGTTCTACTAGGTATTACAAAGTCTCATTAAACTCTTTCACCTTGTCTGGTTGATGCTCATACAGTGAATTACACGGGTCGTGTAATTTTGACACGGGTCGTGTCATTCTTCAGACTAAAACTTCAAATGTACACCGTAAGTTACACGGGGCGTGCTGCGCACATGCCCCACCCCCTTTTATTGTGATTTTCAGCCATTTCTTGGACAATTCTCGAACCAAAACCTCTTCTAAACCCTAGAAACATTTCCCAAATCATTTTGTACCAAATTGGAAGGCTAGAACTTGAAGGATTGAAGTAATCTTCGGTATTCGACTTCTTGAAGGTAAGGCTTACGGTTCTTGCTCTTTTGAACGGTTGATTTGGTCATTTTGGGTGGGTTTCGAGTTGTGGTGAAGGACCACCTGTGTATGGCTAGAAATTGAACTTATACACATGTTTGGGATGTGTTGAAATGCTTTTAATAATGAGTCTTAGCTATTGAAATCGAGTTTCAAACCTAGATGGTTGAAAAACAAGGTTTTCACCTCTACTTGGTATGTGTGTGGTTGTGTAGGTGCAGGAAAACCTTAAAGGTTTGTGATAGCCTCGGTGGTGCTAACTAAAACTGTAAAGAGCTTCAATACCAGGTGAGTAATCTGTACTATATCTAACATGATATGTATTGGTTGAACTCTTGGAATCTGAAATAGCTTTAGCATTTGAAATGGTAACCTAGAAGTTAGCTAAGTTACCCAATTGATATGGTTTAACGGTCTCCGTGGCTAGGAGATTGGATTTCGTATCCAAATGTTAACGGCCTCCGTGGCTAGGAGATTGGATTCCGTATCCAAATATAAACGGCCTATATGGCTAGGAGATTGGATGTGATATCCAAATAATAACGGTCTTTGAGGCTAGGAGATTGGATTTATATCCAAATGTTGATTCAAACAGGGATATGTATTTGTATAGAGTTTTGATAACTTAATTATACATAATTACATGTTAAACTAATTATATGATTACTCATTGAGCTTTATGGCTCACAGCGTATGTGTACATTGTCCCTGCAGGTGAGCGTGACCCTGCTAAGGGTAAAGATGTAGCTCATGGATAGGACTTTTCGTTGTGGCGGCCCGGCTTAGAAGGAGTTTACTTTTGTTATGTACTCCTTGATACACTTGCACCCTTTTGTATAAACTTATACACCTAAATAGTTGATTTGTATGTTTGTAACTATGTTTAAAAATGAAATTTTTTTGGTGTATTTTGTTTTAAAAAGCCGGGTGTTACACAAACTCATATCATAAATACTTCAGACACAAACACTTTATCCATTACCCTTGCAAGACCCATATTCCTCAATCATTTAAAACTTTCCTCAACCTTAGCCAAACATGTATCCTTCCCAGCAACTTCCTCTATAAAAACCAACATCATCCTTCTTCATGCTCTCAACTTGAATGGGTAGTCCTTATCCTTCCTAAACAAGATCAACAACTCTCTAACGACGACTCACCACGCTAAATAAAATAATGTTACCAACTTGTTGTGTCAGTGTACATATTTCCAACAGCCTCACACTTGCGTACGATATAATAATTGTATAGCCACATCATGGAATCTAGAACAAGTACGCCATCCTAGACAAATACTAAACCCAAAACCGAGGGTGTGAAATAGTCCTTTCGATAAGTGATCAAATATAAACTTATTTTTTATATCCATATGAACGCAATATATGGAATCTTATCAATCTTAGATGCTCAAAATTGTGTTCCTAAATAGAGATTCGTAGTGAAGGTATATATAAACAATGACTACGTATACCTTGCTCACTCACCATGTCATACATGGACATTCCCGGTAAGACTTTTAGTTTCAAGTAACATCGGAGAACACCAGCATACAAAAGATTGTAGGTCAAAAATCTCATGCATCTATGCTTGAAGGATATAAGATATTACCATTTTAGATTTACTTGTGACAATTTGCATGAAGAAATCTCATCAGTTTACTACAATATGTGATCTCTATCAAGTACATATGAGTGTTAGTTGTATTTATATGTTATAACCATCTCTACGTGTAATCTACCAACACCTCATATCCGTCATAAATCATAGTTCCTAGAATTATGACCGATTATGGAGGCTTTGAATATTTTATTATTCTGGCAGTCAAGTAAACATGTAAAATATAAGATATTAATGAACTAATGAAAATGATTCCTCATAACATATATTATGATCTCTACATACTAATCATTACATCTGATAAAGGTTTCATATTGTATAAGTTCCCTAAAATTCAAAACCAACTAAACTAAACACACTTAAGCCAAATCTCTTGCAAATCTACTGCCTATAGACCTAGTATTTGAATCATGTTTTCTCTGCAGCAGTGACTCAGTGAATGAATGGGCTGGGTTCTTTTTTAATACAATTCTGCTAACAATA
>JAKNSD010000068.1:0-67166 GCA_023525715.1 Cichorium intybus | reverse complement strand
ATAATTAATATACTGCCATTTTTTTAAGAAAAGAAAACAAGATTTAGACAAAAGTAAGTTAATATATTACGTAATTTTAAATCTTATTTAGTACAATAAGCATCTTTAAATATTATATATTTTGCTAAATCTTGCTTTGTTAAAATTTTTATATTAAGTAAAAATATCCAAAAGAATGTGAAGGTTTAACGGATGATAGCGATTAAAGGAACTTTGTGACCAGTTCAACGATAAAAACAAAAATTATTTATGCAGAACAAAAAAAAAAAAAAAAAAAAAAGCAATGCTCCATGTGCTAAATGGTCCCATCCATCCCATACATATAAACACATGATCATATCGATCCTTATGTGTAACACTATTGTTTCTAGTTTTTTTCATATTTAATTTAACTGTATAAATTATTATATACATTTACTTTTTTTCAATAAAAAGAGTACACCAACATATATATATATATATATATATATATATATATATATATATATATATATATATATATATATATATATATATATATATATATATATATATATATATATATATATATATATATATATATATATATATAAAATAGGGATGAGCTTGGGACTAGTACTGACCCGGACCAAGACCGAGGAAAGACGTTGAAGGAAACCAAAGACCGGCCATACTAGGAGACTTGGTCTTGGGTTAGGATTATGGTTTGCTCGGGTTTGGTCTTGTGACCTAGAAAAACCAAGCAGGACCAACATTACCTTTTAAAGTTCCGTATTAACTTGGTACCAAAACCCGATACCCAATCGACCGATCGGTACCGAGACCAAGATAAGCAACATATGTATACCGAGAACCGACCCAACATAACAGTTGGTTCCGTTAGCTCGATTGGGTTCCATCTGTTCTTGGGCTTGGGCTTGGTTCCGAAGACCAAATGCTCATCCCTATATATATATATATATATATATATATATATATATATATATATATATATATATATATATATATATATATATATATATATATATATATATATATATATATATATATATATATATATATATATATATATATATATATATATATATATATATATATATATATATATATATATATATAAACATAAGTCATGAGAACGCAAAAACAATTTTCTACAATCCATTTTAGAATAATATATATTTTAGAAAAAAATTTGACTATATCAAAATTTATAATTTTATTACTCTATATAAAATAGACATTTTAATCCATATAACATTTTAGATAAAAATATGGGTTTTTTTTAGACAAAAATTATCGCTATATGTATCATACATATATGGTTAAGGTTTTTTTCACACGTGATAAAAAATATACATTCTTTAATCACATGTATGTGATATAATGAATAGACTTTTATAAAAAAATTAAAAAAATGTTTTAAGATATATAGCAAAATGTTAAAAATTACTGAATTTTGATACACTCAACAATCTTTTTTGATATATCAAAATGTTAAAAATTACATGATCTAGATTTGTTATCGTACTCTCAAAATATGATTTTGTTCTCGTTTGAATATATATATATATATATATATATATATATATATATATATATATATATATATATATATATATATATATATATATATATATATATATATATATATATATATATATATATATATATATATATTCATGATAGAAAAATAATAATAAAATCTTTGACTTTTAAATAAAAAATAGTTCCTACTTTTTACAATCTTAAAAACAATTGAAATTCGTTATAGATATAAATGATTTTTAATAAAAGATTATTTTGTTTTGATAAATAGAAAAAGAACGATTTTTATATGTGGATGAGAAAAATATATATTATTTATGAGTAATTGTATTGCTTCCTACTTTTATTCCTATTCATAATTTTATCTATTTTAAAGTATGACAACTGTTATATTTAATAAAATTAATAATATTTTATGATAATATCATAATTTAACATAGGAATATAACTGGAGTAAAGAAATATAATTTCTCATTTTTTATCATAAGTTTTTTTGGTTTTGCTAACCAATGAAATAGTTAGACGCCGTTGACGAAAACGAAGCATAAATGATCATTAATGAAGGTCGTTTATTTGCCGGAAAGCATGCTACTTCCGGTTGACAAGATTCTGTTTATGCTCGAACCATTGACGGAGTTTTCTTGAAACCTGCATCAACAGAACGCTCGTTAATTGATCGATTGACCGGACTCTTGCTTGCTGAATAACTCCGAGTAACTAACGGCGTTCTGGCGATGAGTGTTTTTGAAAGATTCCGACAGGGGTTATAGCACTGGCAGGTAAAAAGTAAACGTTAGTGCAGAAAAACAAAGCAGGAGCAAAATAAACCCACAGATTCAAGGCTCTGGTAATAATTGGCCATCTTTGTGGTTGAATATGGACGACCCTCCTGAGAAAAACGAGTTAGAATTTGACAAATGAAGTGAAGAACACGAAGAGATCAGAGAGTTTTGATATTCATGTTCTTATGAAAACTTATTGGTTGCTTGTAGGGTTTTACGAACTTAAAATTTGACGATATTGATATAGATGAAAGTGTATTTAGTTTCTTTTTGGGTACCAGTGAATTGATTTTAGGATTTCAAGATCTTGATCGATGAAGAAAATGATGAAAATCAAAGGATTTTGAGCTGATTTTTAAAAAAAAATTGTGTTGATTTTTAGGGTTTGAATTCTTAAATTTAAAGAAGGAAGCATGGAATTTAATATTTTTTAAAACACGGATTCGCCTGCATAAAGCTAGCAATTTCGTTGATAAAACCTCAGTAACCCACACTCCCGCACCATCAAGACGCGTTCAAGACAAAAAAATTATTTTTTTGAGTTACTTGTTTTTCCTCGTCACCGCAAAAATTAAAGGTTTTCACTTTAAAAAAAATTTAATCTTTCATTCATATTGTTTGTGCTAAAACTTGCCTTTTGTGATGATTTAGATGATTGTATAGACGTTTTTTAGAGCAAGTTTGAATTTAAATATTAACATTAAGCATGAAGTCAATTTCTAATGCTATCGTTTGTGATAATCAATTTCAGGATCTTTTAGAGTTACTAGCTAAGATCTGTAATTCTTTCCAAAACAATCAGACAGGTGGGTTGGTTGTTGGATGTGTCTGGTATTTTCGTGGTTAAGAAAGTTATTGATCAAGCCTTTCTACAAACTTCATTTTCAGCCACTCACTAGTCTGCCTATCTCTTTCCATGAGATCGTTATTGGTATTTCAGGGACTGTTTCGCAAAGAATTGTGCTGGAGGCCGTAACAATATTCGACTAATAAACCATTTTCTCTGATAGAAAGCCTAAAGACGGAGATCTATTCGACTAGATAGTGTCCCAATGTTTTCTTTTGATACACACATAGGAAGGCAACTTTTAATTACCGATTGGGTTAAAAGCCCTCTCTTTCGTGTAAACAATATGTAGTCCTTATTTTCTCTAGCTTCAAAAAATAAAAAAGAACACTCGACTAAAGAATTGTTATCAGGTAAGCGTATATGCTTCATTATTAAAGAAAAAACTTTAAAAAACAACCATTATATACTACTATTTGTTTTGTTTCTTTATCTTTGTTAGGTGATGTGTTATATCTTTATATCTTATTTTTTGAATTTTGCTATAAATATTTACGTATAATCCGATTCACAATTTTCCTACTTGACTCAATTTTAAAAATATTTACGTATAATCCGATTCACAATTTTCCTACTTGACTCAATTTTCTCTTGTAGTCTTGTAGTATAACCAATAATAAAGATTCTTACGTTTTACTACTATTTTCAAGAGAAACCAGTTTTTCATACATGAAATTCTTTAAGTTAATGCGACTAAATTTATTATTTAAGAGCTAGAGACTCCTTTCAATATACATAATCCAAAAATATATGGGATTCCTAATATTTACTTTTGAGAATAGAGTCTCATGAAAAATGCATTAACGAGGCAAAAATTTCATCTTTCTGAAACTCGAAATATATGTGCATGTTATAATACGGTTGCAACCTCTTTTGGGGGATGATTTGGATGCTTGTGGCGACGTTATCATTATTTATCATTTGAAATATTGTAATACTGATTATATGTAATTATATAAGCTTATCTTGTTTTATGTCACGAAGTAATTAATGCGTTATTCAATATGTCAATTTTTTAAATAACTAAAGAGAAAGAAAGCTGACCTAAATATATGTCATGTGCATGCTCAATTTTAATAGGAAAGTAATCAATAATGCACTTCTTTTATTTTGTTTTGTGGTATAAAGTGGACAACTTGCCTCTTGTTATTTTTGGAATTTTCTTTTACGTTTCCAAACAAGTGGATTTTCATCTATCTCCTCCTTTTAATAAGAAATTACACATGAAAAACAAGTGGGCGCCACATGTCTTCCTTTTATTTCATTCGCCCGTTAATCTAAATGATAGGCCTGTTTGTTTACCACTTAACACCTCTTAATCTGAATGGTTAAGAGCTTTCAACCATTCAGACCGTTTGTTTATCACTTAATTTTTACCATTTAAATTAAAAAATGCCTCTTAATTTCTCAGACTTTAGGAGACCTCTGTTTAAAAAAAAAATACGCGTATTCCATATTTGCCCTAACATTTCACGCCTCCTTCACCCTCATATCTGATTTCACGAATCCCACTTCTTCTCCTCCTCTCTTCTTCTTCTCCTACGTTCTTGACACCACCCCCGATCTATCTCTCCATCAGGCAACCTTCCTCCACCGCCGATCTATCTCTCATCAGCCATCGCCTCCACACAGCAGCAGCAAGAGATCGAAGCTTCTCCTTCTCCTGGTCTCATCGAGAACGCAGCAGCAAGAGATCCATCTGAAGTGTTTCTCCTTCTCCGACTTCACACACCGTCGGCGCCGCCCTCGCCTCCGTCCTCTCAACCCGACACCGGCTTCTATTTCTCTGAGGTGTTTTTTTTCTGCTGTAACATTAATCTGAAGATGATTTGTTGTTGTTCTTGTTGAGAATTTTCGTTTTTTCTTATTGTTATTGTTGAAATTGATTTTGCAAATATACCATGTTGTTTATGATTTGCAATTGAAATCATTTTGGCTGAAATATAGAATTGATACCCTTCTAATTTAAAAACTTTGTGAACATTTGTGTTGAAATTTGATGTTATTGAAGAGTATAGTTCATAAGGGTAAAATGGTCATATTTTTCAATTAGCCCGTCAATTAAGAGGTGGTAATCAAACAATGTGTTAAAATTGAGCTTTTAAAAATTGAATGCCTCTTAAAAATCAAGACCTCTTAAAAATTAAGATATTAAAATTTAAGATCTTGCCAAACAGGCCCTAACTACCCCATTTGGCCTTTTGTCCAACCATCTTAAAGGGCTTTTTGATATAGTTTTTTCAGAGAGTACGTTTCACTCGGTACAAATCAATATATTTGATATTTTCTAGATTAAGTCCATATTACACATATTTGTTCTATATAATTTGTAAAGGGAAAACGAAATATCTGTTTAATATTTTTTTCGTTAAATCCTGCCAATATTAAATAATATGGATTATTAAGTGGATTATTAAAATGGACATCAACAGAAAAAAATAAAAATAAAATAAATAGTCAACGAGAGAAAGACTTTAAGGAAGTTGACTAACCTTGCAAGGCCAAACATTCACCTTCCGTCCGATCAACAAACCCGACGGTGTAATTGGGATCATCAATCGACCGTAACATGTACTGTTTCTTCCCGCCGGCAGAACCTCTTTTCGGGACAATACACGTCGTCAATTCAGCAAACGCGTCTGATTCGAACTCGGATTACCGACAAATTCTATTTTTTTTTTAATTTCGTTGGTAAACCATCGGTAATATGGTAACGGGTATCCAACGGACCGTCTTCTGTCGCTAAACCGTAGAAAAACTGTTGCTATTCTTGCAAGTTAAGTTTTCCCAATATGTCGGAAATTCTTCGGTAAACTGTCGCTATTTGCAACGTAATTTTTCCGTCGCTGAATTTCTGTTGCTAATATCCCTATTTTCTAGTAATGTCTAAACTACTGAACATATCTCTGTAGTTTATCAACACCAAGCTTTGCCACTTTGCCTTGTCGAATATCTTCACTATTTTCACGAACGCCACCATAACTAGTGAGCTGTAAAAATATTAACTTCATCAGAAAATTATATATATATGTGAGAAATAGAAAAGAACCCTTTGATACCATTGTTGCCACACACAGTTGTTGCCACACCCAGAAGGTTGATACCATTTTTTTCTTGGTTAGAAATCACATCATTTATATGTGCCTCATCGACAAGCATGTCTGCAAACTAGATCAGAGTTTCCGCATGACGAATTAAATTTATTTTAATATCATGATAGTTAAAAGGGGTGTGCTGAAAAAACCTTCCACTATACGACATATGTGTGAGGAGGTCAACCCACATATAGAAGATGTTTATTTAAGATTACCCTAGTTAAAGATGAACCATCATAAATTTAAAGTTTAAAGCATCTAAGTTAAATCTTAATCTAATAATTTGAATATAATTCTTTCTTAAGATAATACTTATTGTTAAGTGGTATAATTTTCCTTGTGTATTACATTGGGTTACATCTAAATATATACAAAAGCCCTACCATTATTTATGGATACAATCTCAATAAATGTATATTATATATTCTATAACAAACTTTCCTCAATACGAGGAAGGGTATCTTCGGCTCATATATCCCCGCAGTTGAATTGGGAGGATGACAAACGTTGAAACTGCTCTTGCAATCTTCAAAGGGTATGAGAGGTAAGCCTTTCGTTAAGATATTCGCAACTTGATAGCGAGAGGGAATGTGAAAAACACAAACTTGACCACGTGCTACTTTCTCCCGAACGAAATGAACGTCGAGTTCGATGTGCTTGGTTCGTTGATGTTGAACCGGGTTGCATGACAAGTAAAGGCACTAACGTTGTCATAATAAACTAAAGTGGCTGTGGTTTGTGGAACATGAAGTTCCAACATCAAGTTTATGATCTAACATGTCTCGGAGACAACATTTGCGACTCCCCTATATTCCGCCTCGGCATTGGATCGGGAAAGTGTTGGTTGGAGTTTGGAGGACCAGAAAATTAGGTTGTCTCCCAAATAGACACAATATCCAGAAGTGGAGCGCCTTGTGTTCGGACATCCCGGTCAATCGACATCGGTATAGTCAAGAAGCTTCTTGAATGGTGATTTGGTGAGGTGCAACCCGTGAGTGATAGTACCTTGAATGTACTGGAAAATTCGTTTAAGTGCATTAAAATGTGACCTTCAGGGAGCATGCATGTGCATGCAAATTTGTGGAACAACATAGCTTATGTCCAATCAGGTGAATGCCAAGTATTGGAGGGCCCCGACAAGTTAACGATACTCCCCCCCCCCCCCCCCCCCCCGCGGTCAGGTAGAAGAATGTCATCGGTGCTGCTCAATTTTGCCTTGTTGTCTACCTGCGTGGAGGATGGGTGACAATAGAACAATCCCGCTCTTTCCAATATTTCATTAGCGTATTTTTGCTATGACAGAAAAAGTGAATCTTTGTAACGAGACACCAAAATTCCAAGAAAATAGCTTAGGGGCCCAAGGTCTTTCATCGCAAATTCTTTTGCTAACAATGCCATATACTCGTGGCATAGGCTAGGTGATGAGGTAATAAGCAAGATGTTGTTGACGTAAAGTAAGAGGAATGTCGTATGGTACCCTTTTTATAGACAAATAAAGAATGTTCTCATTTGCTATGTTTGAACCCCAGTGTGGACACAGTCAGCAAACCTTTGATACCACCTATTTGAGGTCGTATAGAGACTTTTTAAGCAGGCATACATGATTTGGATATAAATGGTCTCGAAATCCTGGGGGTTGATCCATGTAAACCGTTTCGTGAAGATACTTGTGTAGGAAATCGTTTTTCATGTTGAGTTGATGAATTTGCCACGCATTGGAAAGAGCGATGGTGAGAACAGTACGGATTGTGGCCGGCTTTACCACGGGGCTGAAGGTTTCACCACAGTTGATACCTTCCTTTTGAGACCTTCCGTCACACACTAAACGAGTTTTGTATTGCTCTAAAGAACCATCAGCTTAGTTTTATGACGATAAATCCACATACGACGAACTATATTCATATCATGAGTTCTCGGGACTAACTCCCACGTGTTATTATCGATAAGGGCTCGGATTTCATCTATCATGGCTTTATTCCAATCTGGGTTTTTAAGGGTATCTAAAGGGTTTCACAATAGAGGAGATATAGAGGTAGAAGTGTGGAGATTATAGGGTTGCTTTGGTTTTCAAATGTCGGACATACTCCGGGTCTGGAGATTAGGAGGGAAAAAAGGTGTTTGGGAGCTGACGGGTGGCAAAGCCAAAACAGGAGGGGGTGGGCTGCACTTGTTGGGTCGAGATGTGGGTAGAAGTGGGTCGCGGACGACATGAGTAAATCAGAAGAGGGGGTGGTAGGGGGCTTCCTGAGTAGCGTTATCAGCGAGTGGGGTTGGTGTAGTAGTGGGGTGGCTAGTGGGTTTGGTTCGGACCATAGAAGAGGGTGTGGATCCGATGAGATTTGGGTGGTAGGAGTTGGTGCCTAGGATGAGTTTTTAGAGAAAGGGAAGATTGTTTCATCGAAGATTATGTAGCTGGAGAGAATGATAGTTTAGTTTGTATATCGAAACATTTGTATCCCCGTTGATAAGTGGGGTGACCTAAGAAAACACACGGTTGGGAGCGTTTTTTGTAGCTTGTATATTGTGAGAGACGGGGTAAGCAGGTAACATAAACAACCGAATGTATGGAGATGAGAATATGTGGGTTGGAGATTATAGAGAAGATGTGTAGG
The DNA here is from genome assembly GCA_023525715.1 of Cichorium intybus. NCBI lineage: Eukaryota > Viridiplantae > Streptophyta > Magnoliopsida > Asterales > Asteraceae > Cichorium > Cichorium intybus. The sequence goes on along the minus strand of JAKNSD010000068.1, from coordinate 58,306 downwards.
AGTGAGATTTGCAAGAAGTTTGCTGGGAAGAATGTTTAAAAGGTAGGTGGTATGTTGGAGTGCATGGTGCTAAAAATTTGTTGGCACATTGGAGTGGGCGACAAGAGTTCTTAGGATATTATTAATGGACCGTATTTTACGTTCAGCTTTGCCATTCTGTGGAGATGTGTGGGGGCAAGAGAATCTGAATTGGATGCCATTTTGAGAGAAAAAATTATGAAAGTTGTGGTTATCAAACTCTCAACCATTGTCATATTGTATGGTTTTAATAGTGTAGTGGAATTTTGTTTTGATCATAGAGAAGAATTGAATGAAGATAGAGAAGACTTGCAACTTTTTGGCAAGAGGATATGTCCACAGGTAATTTGTTTTGTCATCTAAAAACAAAACATAGTATCGATGACCACTTGAACTTAATATAGGTGAGGTCCATAAGTCGTATGAATAATATCAAAAGGCAAAAGAGTAATTGACGTAGGACTAAAAAAGGAAATTTTTTTTGTTTACCTAACATACAATAATGACAAAAAGACAAATGTTTAGAACTAGGAAAATTTAAATTAAAACATAAAGAAGACAAAACATTCGCATCGGGGTGTTGTTGAGTCGTCACACTCAACAAATAAAATTAGATATATAGACTTAGAATTTGTTCACTGCTCAGTATAGTAACAATATATTACAAGGTAAGCAGGGTTGATCCTCAGGGACAAAGGTCTAATATTATGCCAAGCTTTTCACATAAGATACAAGAAGGTTTGGGGGATTTTGTAATTTAAAAATTATGAAATTAAACATACAAATAATTTAAAGGATACTCAATGAAATGAAGTTCCGATTCCATTTCACATATTTGATAAAGGAATTTAATCAAGACCATAAATTATATTAGTTTCATCTAAAATGGTTTTCAAAAGCATTAACAAGCTCTAATACTATTAGTTCACAATGTTAGTTAATCAAAATATGCTCTTTGAATTAAACCTATTTTTCTTAAACACAATCCAAATAAGCTCTTGGATTACACTAGAAAAATGCATTAAGATCCATGCGAACAAACCAATCAACACTTGATAATTCTCATATGGCCGGAAGCATAAAAGTGTGTGATTCAAATTACACAAGTTAATCCTAACACAAGATCAAACCCGGTGATGTTACAAACATCCATTTCATAAAACAATTACGGATTTCATAAATGGAATAACAAACTTGATACAAATATCAATTCAAATGGCCAACATGAACTAACATAGGAATCAATTAAAACATTTGACACAAACTTAAATCACTAGATGAAAAACCTAAACAAACTTCTAGCTGAATGATTAAATATCCTAAATCATATGTTTGACAGAACCGGAAGATATAGAGATATAGCCACACATGGTTTGTCTAAAATCTATAAGATGCAAACATTAGATAATGTTCAAAAGTACTTACAAACAAAGTTTAAGATCAAATCTAATGTTTCCAATGTTTTCTTGTGAAAATCTTCTTCTTAGTTTCGAATTCTCTCTTCTGGAACTGAACAACCCCTCAAAACTTACCCAAAAGAGGTTTAAAAACCTTGAATAAAACTGCCAAGGAAAATAGTTCTGCGCATCACACGGCCCGTGTAGGGTTACACAGATCGTGTGGTCTTCAAAAAAGATCAAACAGTTTAGAGTCGGGTCTCACACGACCCGTGTAGATGTACACGACCCGTGCAGATGGTCTTCTTGTGTAATGCAAATAGGGAAGGGGTCTGACGCGACCTGTGTAGGGTCACACGACGCGTATGCTATCTTGTGCACAACTCCCGTGCACATCTTTTAGAATAGAGGAACCATTACCTTCAATTTTCACATCTTTTAGCTACAAAAAATCCCGTGCACAACTCCAAACCTTCTAGTCACTTCAAAGCTCCATGCTATCCTCGCTCCACATGTTCCAAGCCCTCGCCATTCCTCTTTAGCTCTGCTTCTCTTTAGCTCCAATCCGCTTTTGCTCCAAGACTCCACATCACCTGTAAACACAAGCATTTATGAAAGTACGGTAGTCCCCAAAAAGTGGGTAAATGCATGAAATGAACTAAAAAGATGAATAAAGATAAGTGAAATTGGTCCAAAAAGGATGCATAAAATGCATCCAACATGTGTCCAAGGCGATGATGTCATATGTCTCTAGTTATTGCAGCAAAAGTAGAAGGTTGTGTGACTTGGAAAGATGACTGAAGCGTGAAGGGGTAGAGATCGTCGGGTCTATTGCAACGGAGGATTAGAGTCTGCGTCCGGAAGTCCTTCACATCGAAACCGAAGGGGTCAAATTCAACATAATTATTGTTGTTAACAGTAAAACGACGAATATATAAAAGGTTTTTGATAACATTCGGGGTGTGAAGTACATTTTGTAGAAGTAAAGGAGAAAGAGGATAAGGAAGGGTTTGATGGACGGTACCTTGGATTGGAATAGAGGAACCATTGCCTACAATTACATTTCGAAATAGACCATTATTGACATAAGACTTGAAGTTACCAGAGTTATGAGTCATGTGGGACATTGCTCTGGTGTCGGCATATGAAGTCTGATCAGGGGGATGTAATGTCATGGTGTGAAAAGCTTGCTCGAGATTAGTTGGTGTGTATCTAGCTTCTGATGCGGTATAGACATGCTGAGGTCGACTTCCCAGAATCCCGAGGCCAGACAATGGTGGTCGGGAAGGGCTATATGGCTGACGTGGGTACGGGCAAGGCGGGTAATCCCATGGTGTAAAGTTGGGGAAGGGCTACGGAGGCTGTGTAGACCATGGCTGATAGGGACAAGACCCCTAACAATATGACTGCTGTGGAGAGTTGTTGTTGTCACAACGTCATCTGGAGGACCGTCCACGGCCACACCCGCCTCGTCCCCGTCCATGCCTACTCCTTCATAACTCTCATTGAGCCCAACAATTAATTGAAGAACAAGTCGTTGATTTGATACGAGGTTGCCGATATTTGCAAGTTGATTGGCTAGCATCTTCATGGCTTGGCGATAGGAGGAGATATTGGGATGATGGTCAAGTCTTGTAGAAATGAATTGTTGTCAAGGTAAACAGCCCTAGTACTTTGGTTATCTTGAAAAATATTTTCAAGAGTAGTCCAAGATTGAGAGGCGTGGCGTTTGGTTTAAGAATTGTGTGAAGAAGATCGTTCGAGATGGTTCTATATATCCATTAGAGGAAAATATCATCGAGTTGGGACCACATTGAAGAGAAACAACAAGAGGCGGTAAAAAGTTTTCATGGCTCTAATACCATGTTAAGTGGTATAATTTTCCGTGTGTATTACATTGGGTTACATCCAAATATATACAAAATCCTTACCATTATTCACAGATACAATCTCAACAATAAATGTATATTATATATTCTATAACAAACCTTCCTCATTATAAGGAAGGGTATATTCGGCTAATACTTATATAGATACCAGACCACTTACTATGCACTTTTATTATACATATTAATTAAGTAAACCAATATTTACACATAGTTTTCATCGACTTTAGAAAGAATAATGTGGTACCTTGAAAGGATCAAGCCCTCAACACTCAACCAGCCTATTAGTTAATGAAAGATTATACACTCCACTGATGCATATAGATGCAATACGGTAAGCTCCACTTGCAATCAGCAAACAATTCAACTCTAATAAACAAATTACAAGGAAATATGACATAAAATAAATGATGATAAACCAATGATTGTATTCAAAGCTAATGTGATGATTCGAGAGGTCACTGTCTCCAAGAGGAATAAACCTTGATAACAGAATAATCATGCCCTTATGCACCACACTCACTCGTATAAAAAGGATTCTAACAAAATTAGAAATAAATTACATAATTACCCCTGACTCCACCTGGACCATTGTTTTCTAATATTCACTTTCTTGCCCCTCCTGGTATATGTGTAATGTAACGGGGGTTTAGCAATACCCCATTCCCAAAAATCCACCTTGTCCTCAAAGTGGAAATTAGGAAAAAGATACTTGATTGAACTCGCGTCCTCCCACGTAGCTTCTGTAACTGCAGCTCCTTTCCATTGTATCAAAACTTCCTATTGGGATCCGGTAACCTTCTCGAGATCGAACTCCAAACAATATTATTGGTTCTGTTTGGAAGTGTAAGTTAGCTTGTAATTATGGTGGTATGTCTTGTGATACCGGTTGAGTCCTAATAGCTAATTTAAGCCGAGACACATGAAAAACTGGATGTATTCGAGAGTTTTCCGAAAGTTGAAGCCTATATGCCACTTGACCAATTATTTTTTGAATAAAAGGGCCCAGAATAGCAAAGGGAGAGTTTCTCATTGTGGCAGTCGGTTACTGTTTTCTGCTGGTATGGTTGGAGTTTCAAGTACATTTTATCCCCCACATTAAAATGCACCTCCTTTTTTTCTTGTCCTCCATGTGTTTCATTCGTTGTTGGGCTTTTAAAAATTGAAATTTTAACTCGCCCAACGTTGCGTCTCTTTCAATCAAGTTTGTCCACAACCTAGAAAATCTAAAATTGATAGTAGATTAAACATACAATATGTTGGATCTATCTGCTCAAGAATCATTTTAGAATGATGTTTACCAACAACATATGATCCTATAGGGTCACACCTTAAGCAAGTTGGCACATATTGATTATTTATTATTAATATGATTATCAATAAATAATCAACTCTTGTATTTAGTAGGAGATAATTGTTATTTTATTAAAAATAATAAATCAAGAAAGAGTAAACTAGTTATTATATCATATAGTATGATTTAATAAGTCATGTACAAGTTTTTGGAAACTTTGGTTTCCACTTAGTTTTCTAGTTACATGAGTATATCTAATTTGGAAAACTAGATTATTTCTCTCTATTATTGGCCAATTAGTCAAAGGGATGGGGAGGTTGCTTGCCAACCTCACTCTTACACAACCAATGCTTCTTACATGCCATCACTTAGTATTTATTAGAGATATGGGTCTTAGATCTTATATGTGGGTATATAAGAATGTGTAAGACCAAAAAACTAACTAGTTTTTCTCTCATTCCTTGATGAAAATTGTCCACTTCATTTTTCCCCCCATCTTGCATGTATTTTGAAGCCTTTTGCAAGTGTAAGTGGTGTAGAAATGCTTCTGATTTAGTGCTTAATTGTGTTAAGCACTTAAAGGCTTAAGAAGTCACAAATACAAAACGGAACTAACATTCCTTATGCCTTACTCTTGTTGCTGGATACATTATAGAGGAACTCTCCTTTGGGTTCTCTTGCCATGTTCATCAACTCCCCAAAACCAAGTGGGATTAAGATCTTCAAAGGTTGTCTTATATACATCCTATGGTTGTCAAATAATATTTTTATATTATGTAATTGGATCCACTTGGTGGTTTTGTTAAAATGATCTTAAAATAATAGTTATTTTAAAACTGCTTCTATTTGCCGCTTAAATTTGTTTTACGAAAAATGATCATTTTAGCTAATTAAAACCCATCACAATCAGGCTGTGAGACGTTCCTTGACCCACCCCTGTCGCCAGCGGCCATTGAAGCACCAACCACTGCCAACAATAGCGCCACCGACATCGTCTCCTTCGATTTCTGTTGTTGCCACTGATTTGCTGCAGTTATAGCCTCTTTCCTCATCCTCTTTTGCTCGAGGTTAACCTCTGTCCCGCTACTTATCTCTCTAATTTCCGAAATCGCACAAGAAATTGTGGGTGGGAGGGTGTGTGGTGTTCTTGCTCCACTTGTTTTCCCCCCTTTCCGCCTTCTGATTTATGCGACCAAGGAAAAAGGGACGAAGCCCATATAAAGTAATCAACACTAGGTTTCCCAGTAATGTTGACTTGGTCAACAAGTGCAAAAATACTAAGATACCCTTTAATTCTAATGCCTTAGAGAAATTTCCAACTTTAACTTATGTCTCTCCCTGATTTTCATCCGGTCATAACTTTCTCATATGATATCAAAATTTTGCAAGCCTGGCACATCCAATAGATAGGGTAAGTAAGGGTCGAACCAAGGAGTTCGTGGTTGGCACTTTGTATCGATAAATAAATCAACTATAGTGTCACTCTATAGCCGGCAAACTTCAAACACGTGGGAACAAACCAAAACCCAAATAAACCAAAATAAAACCGAAATCTGATTGCAGATCTAGAAATGATGAACTAAAAATAAATTTCTTTATAATATCAAAACCAAAACAATCATTCAAAACCAAACTATCCAATCTAACCAAACCAAGAGCTACAGGAGTCGAATGATTCTTCTGAGCCTAAACCAAACATCAAGTAATCAAGGAAATTCCCGAATGCGGGATACCTCAATACCGAGTTGATACAAAACTAATAAAAAACCAAATCTAACCAACTAACCAATTGGAACTGAAAAAGTGACGAAAATAAGCCTTCAAATCTCCACTTGATACCCCGGGATGCTCCAAAAGTCGGACTGGAGGCCGCTATTTATAGGGTGAAAATCCCAAGATAGCGTCACTATCTAAGGAAGATAGCAGCGCTATCTTCTTATCCTCGTCGATCTTCGTGCATTTGAAATTCAAAATCTCCGGATTGAGTTTATCTTGAGTTAGCGGAGCTATCTAGAAGATGTATTGTCGCTAACTTGGTCTGATCCGCCAATTTGGTCTCTTTTACTCCTTAACTTATTCCAAATTGCACTTTAAACCATGCATTTATACTAAAAACAAATCCAAGGAACTTGGCACAAAAGTGAGCGATATTAGCCAATTAATAAATATAAACTAACTAAAACCCATCTAATAACGCATAAAATGTCTAACATACTTAGAAAGGTGGCAATGAGCTTTAAAACATCTTCTTACTGACTTAATCCCTTCAGATTTCCTGCTATCGACTCTTAAACATGGTCATTTGATCATTTTGTCACTTTTGGGTCATTTTTAAACCTTCATAACTTATTCGTTATACCTCCAAAAGCCTTGAATCTTTTTCCTATATTTTTGTTATGTCAAATATTACAAAATCAACCTTGAAGATTTTTCCCAATTCTTTTTAGATTTTGATATATTAATTTTTAAAGATTGTTCAATAAACACTTAACTTTTTGTCCTGTCATTTTCCGATTTTGCCCTTATATCAAAAAGACCAAAATATAAATCAAGTAATATCTCACATTGACTTAATAGAAGGTCTTAACACATACATTTCCATATTTTCACCTTATTTGACCATTCTGTCATTCTATAATACGTTTAAGTATCAAGTTCTATCTTATACATGCAAAACTTTTGGTTCTCACAATAAAAACGACGTCGTCGAATTATGATAAATTTAAATATTAAAAGTGTTCTTTTACAAATGAAAAGTTAACTCGATGTTTTAAAAATTGGTTCAAACAGGCCGGTCGGACCAGTCGAACCATAAAACCGGAGCTGATTGCGGTTTGATTAGATCCGGTTTTATGATGATTTCTTTACAAGTATGGACCGACCGATTTAGGTAAAAAACCGGTTGTAGTGAACCGGAATGAACCGATCTTGTCTTGGGCTTCTGTGTTTTGTTTTGACTAAAAACCCTTAAGTTTTAATTACTTTAATTAAAATTAGTCACTATGAAAAATAGCATATGTCATACGTGACATTGCCCACTTGCATGTTCTCAATCTCATATATAATACAACTTTTGATTCAATTTCCTTGTCTAACTTGTTATATTTATTTTTTGAACTGATTGATGTCAAACTCTTGGCTTTATAAATACATATGTATATAAATAAAAAACACACATAAAATTTCTAAAAACCGTTTTGATCGGACGGTTTAACTGAAAAAGATCACCAAGCTCATTCGATTAGAAAACCGGCTTTTAAAATATTGAGTTAACTAAAAAAGTCCAAAGAAAAACTCCCATAGCTAGGTTAATCGGTGAGATTCCTCTTATGCCTATGCCGCTAAGAATTTGTAGACCTACAAACAGCTCGATCAAATACGCCTGGTTTGAGACTGTGAGGTAGACCAAAAATATATATGTAAAGTTTGTTTTGTATGAGGACCCGACTAGGCAGGGTCAAAATATCACACCCATAAAACCCTTTTGATGTATTTGTTTTTTCAAACAATTCAAAATTATAAACGTATAAACTAACCCACGCAAAATTTATTCGGGCAGGACCTAACATTGCACCCAAAGATGAAAGATGCAATCGAGAACAAAAAAGTACGCATTTTCATCCATCTTTTCTTAGCCTTGACACGCTTCCCTTCTCCATAACGGCCAACCATATTCGATGCACCATAGATTCCATCTTCTCGATAGGCTTGACATGGTAGTGACCCTTGATCTTGAAAGCACACATCCATATAACATAGTTCAACATCTTGGATCGAAAAATTATCATCCAAAATCATCTGTTTACCATAAAAATTGTTTCCACCATGCTGCGGAAAATAACAATCACCATCAAAGGCTGGCATGCCCTACAAAACGCCCACCATTTTTGACCAGGTTAGGCTATTAAAACAATTATTACATACGACAAACATTAAGCAAGACATACCACGTTGCATGTTTTCGCATGACTTTCGGTTGTCTCCCACTTTTTGCCTCTCACACCATAAATCTACAATTGAATCCTCAAATTTGTATGATCAAATGATATAATATGATTTCGAGAATAAATTAATAAACCGTTAAATATTACCTCTTGGAGTGCTTGACGGTTCGAAGAGTACATACTGAGAAAATCCATCACAGTAAAGATGTTTGAGTTCTCCAGACGTTTATGGATCACGCCATATTTACGGATATTCTTCAGCTGCCACACCCTGTCTGTCTGTGACAATGTTCTGAAGGACTTCGGAGCATTTCGACGGTCTTTGACTCTAAAGGATTGTGTTATAGCCTGTTTGACCTCAAAGTCACAATCGACAACCATTGCTCCCAATCGAAATTCAACATTTCTGATAGGATTTTTATCGTGTTGAATTCTTATTTCACCGACTGTTCCGCTCCCATTTTTAAGATGAACATCAACATCACCTTGAAGAAGATTTTTCTTTTTTCCCCAGCTGACCACGATATTTTTCTCGAACTCTCCATCTTGGGTGGTGGTGCCATCATAATTTCCACTATCTTCACTTTTGCAAAGGCTTCTGGGCCGGTGGTGACTTTTTGTCCAGTCTTGGCATCAATCAATCTAACTATGATGGACTCATTTCCACCTGCTTTTCTGGTGATCTTTTGTTTGGTGAACACGGGAGAACTGACATCGTCTGAAAATATCAACTTTAAGTTTATTGGTTTTGAACTCGCCGACGCCTCATAATCCTGCTAGGGCATGAGTGAAGGTTTTTTGAATTAAATAATAGACCAAAACCCACGGACCAAATTGAGTTTGACTAAAACAATTTATTATTCCATCAGTGATCATTAGTATACTGGCATTAAAATTTAAAATTAAAATCTAAAACAATAATCAGATAAATGAATGTAAGTTGACATATATTATGCGGTTTATAATTTATATAGTACAATAATAGAATTTTTGTATGTTAGATTTTGCTGAATATTGTTATATCAAATGAAAATATCACAATTCTGAATGATTTATCGATAACAACCCGTACTTATAGCCGCCGCGCTAACTAAAACTGAAACATAAATAACATAGAAGGTAGGTAATTTGCCGGAATTAACATATGGTTATTCCAATATACTGAATTCCGTTTATGCTTCTGCCACTAATGGACTTTTCTTGAAACCTGCATCACCAGAACATCGTTAAAGGATCCCCACCGACCAGACTACGACTAGTTGGACAACACCGGAGTAACAACGGCGTTCTGGTGATGGTGGTTTTTGAAAAGATTCTGCCAAAGAGTTTTACAGCACCGGCAGGTAAAGAAGCATTAATGGATAAAACTGAAAAAAGAAATATATAAACTCACAGATTCAAGATTGGGGTAATAACAGGCCATCGTTTAGGCAGGTACAGCTCTGTGTTTGAAGTAAAACCAGTTAAAGAGTGACAAATGAAGTAATTAAAGAGCACAAATTGATCAAAGGGTCTTGAGCTTCAAGTTCTTTTAAATCTTTATGGGTTGATTTGTAGGGTTTTAAGAACATAAAAACGATGATTGTAAAGCTCAAAGTGTTTTTACAGTTGCTTTCTGAAAACTACTATAGGGTGATTTTAGGGCTTAACATCTTAATGACGAAGCAAATCAAAGGGGTTTGAGCTACTCTTTACAAAACTTGTGGGTTCCTTTTTCAATGTTTTAAGATTGTGAAGAAGATGGTGGTTAGAATAAAGGGTTCTGAGCTGTTTTTTCAAAAACTTTGGAGTGATTTTATAGGGTTTCTACATTTGTATAAAATTTGATGGTAAGAAGCCAACGATTTTAATCCTTCAAAAACTTATGGGTTCACAGCGAAATGCTACTCGTAATTTCCTGGAAAAGACACCAACAAGACTTGTACATCAAGTTAGATTATTGAATTTAAATATTATATATAAACGAATAATAAAAATTTTTATTTCTTAATAAAGTGTGACTTACCGACCTTTTAGAAGGGAAAAATACTATAATTAGCCACAAAATCGAAATGGTCATTTCATGTACATTGTTCCTGCCAAAAACGTTTAGTTTTGGGGCTGATCTAGATGATTATAGACGTTTCTGTAAAAAGAATAAAATTTTATATCACAAAGAGGTTATTAATTACTAAGGCTGGAGGGAACAGTTCGCCAAGCTCCCTCGCTAAGCCTCGCCATCCAATTCGCTAAGTACTCGCCGACTGCACCCTCGACCCTCGCCTTCGCCATTCGTTGAACCAGCTCGCCGAGATGTGAGCGAGCTCGCCAAAGCTCCAACGGCTACTCCTCTTTTGACTTCAATGGCTATTTTCCAAACCCCAAAACATTTAAACCTCAATTTCCACCAAATTTTTTTAAAACCTTTACCAAAACCTCTATAAAATTCAAAATTTTTTATAAAAAACCTAGCCGTTTTTTTTTTTAAAAAAACTAGCCGTTACATCCGCCCCTATATAAACACTACCATTCTACTCTTTTATTCACACAATCATCTCCTCTCTTCTTCCAAAATCACTCTCAAACTTCATTCATCATGTCTTCAAGCCAAAGAAAAAAATACCAAATCAACCAAAACAACCAAAGCTACCAAAAAGAAATCCGCCACTACATCGATTCCAACCCCTCCGGCCGGTTGTTATGTACCTCAACCGGTTGACCCTTCGATGGCATATGGTCAATATGCACCGAATTGGGGTATGCAACAACAATATGTCACCAATTGGTTACACCAATCATCTTCACCACAACCATCTCCAACACAACCAACTCCACCACAAATGTATTCACAACAAATGTCTCCACCATTAGAATCACTATCCCAATTTGTTCCCGACTCCCAATTTTTAAGAAATGCACCACGCCGGCTAGAACAAGAAAACTCCGATGATGAAGAAGAAGAAAATGAACAAGCTGAAGAAGAAGAACAAGAAGAAGAAGAAGAATAGGCCGCGCCAACTAACAAAGGCAAAGCCCCTAGAATCGCTTGGCATGATGATGAGGTCCGAGCTTTGGGCGAAGCATAGGTCGATTGTTCGCAACAAGCTGAGACGGGGATCAATCAAACTACAAACGCCTTCAAAGTAAAGTTGTGGCAGAGTTGGTGTAGACGAATGGGAGAAACGTATCGCAATCCCAATTCACTTTATTCAAAGTGGCGCACTTGCAACAAAGGTGCCATGGAATTCCAAGGATGTCATGCCGAAGTAGAGAGGCAAAGGCATAGTGGGGCCAACGGTGACAATGTTATGGCTCAAGCGAGGCTCTTGTACCATGCCCAATATGGTTCTCAATTTAATCAAGAGGTGTTTTGGCGTGCTGTCAAGGATTACGAGAAGTGGAGAGAGCTAGACTCTTTTGACCAATTCGTTGTCCACTTATCAAAGAAACACAAAGTTTCTGAATCCACACAATCCCCCTCATCATAACCAAGTGTTGGCTTCAACCTCAACTACGATCCACCATATCCGATGGGACGTGATGAAGCAAAGCAAAAGAAGAGAGGCAAAGGCCAAACCACTAGCAGTAGCACAAATAATAGTGTGCATGAAGATTTACTCGCTTTGTCCGGCAATGTTGAGACGTACAAGGAAGCTCAAAAGATCAAAGAGTCTAACTTGAAGATCAAAGAGAAGATGCAGCTGCGAAAAATCCTACAAGAAGACATATCGACCAAGACTGGGTTTGAGTACGAAGTCGCGTTGAAAATGAAGAAGGATGCGGCAAGGCAATTGGGATATCACTTCAACGAGTAGCTTCTAGTTTACTTTAGTTTGTTTAATTTAGTTTGTTTTAAGTTTTATTTTATGTTTCTAATTTTATGTAATGCATTTTAAGTTTAATGAAATGGTAGTTTTTAATTTTATATTTGTTTTTTAATAATATCAATAATTTAAAAAATAGATTTAAAAAAATAGTTTAGCATGCTCAGTATGCACTGACTGCTCCCACCAAATTTGGTCAGCATGTGCTAAATGTTGAATGCTGACGTGACATAGTTTAGCATGTTCAGCATACCCTGACTGCTCCATCCAGCCTAAATGCTATAAAATATTCACACTAAGCATGGGGTGAGTTTCTAATATTATCCTTTGGAATAATTAAAAGAATGAGAACACCTGGTTTATTTAGAAATAATACAGATGCAAAAATCGTGTTTGACACCATTGCTCCCCAGAGTTACCCATAATAGCAAAACAGCCCCCTCTACTCAATAAGTTAACATCTTAAGTTTTCATAATGACTCTTTTAGTCGCTCAACATTTTCCAAACTTATATAATTATTTATTTGTAATATTTTTTTATTTCTATAATTTAAAATAAACTATATACTTTTTATTAAATTCCTTTTATTAAATACCTTTTATTATTCTAATTATTAAAATAAATAAATAAGTAATTAAATAATTAAATGAGAAGCGGCGTTACACCTCGCTTGCGGCAACCAATGCATATGCCTATATTTACACATCAAACCATAAATGGTCAAATCGTGTGTATCTTCATCAGTGATCATCTTCAACCCTTCAACTTTACAGGTTTTATTGTGGGATGGTATTATACAATTAAAAGATGTGAATTTACTACCAAATTCAATAATAAGTATAGGTTCACAGATCGGTTAATAACTCTTTATCTCAAGCACTTTCATCTCTAACAAACTAGAAGCATTCCAATTTTAGAGCATCCATGAAATTGCAATTATTCCTGGAAAAAATCAATGATTTTGACTACCCTCAGGGTCTAGAAATCTTAATTACATTCCCTTATTTTACGATCATTTTACATAATTTCCATAATTTAGAATTATCAATGGGTCTAGAAATCTTGATTACTTTACAGTTTCATCAATAGTAGCGTAACTATTGAAATTTACTTTTTCTCCATGGATAAGAAATGAGATTAGAAAGTGGAGGTGTAATTAATATTTGAGCAAAGTGCAAAAAAATAATATTAAACTTTACTCTTTTTACTATTATAGATATATAACAAACTCTATATTTTTACCTAAAATAGCTATGTAATTGTATGTTTTTACCTCGAAAAGCAACACACTTACATTTTTTACTATTTCCATGATGATACACTTCCGAGTTGGAATTGATGATGTCATTGTTTTTTTTTCAAAAATGAGGAATAGAAGCACACTTACAAGAACTTCTCATCTAGAGAATCAGTAGCCTTGAACAAAAAATTCAGTATGCGGAGATTAAGAAGGCATTTTACACTTATATATGATTTTTTTGTTAGAAATTTAAGGTTGCAAGTAACGGCATTATACTTTCAAAGATTCCTTAACAATCATAACATTACTTTCAGTTTATCCCACTTCTTATCAATCTTGTCAGAACTCTTCTTTATTATGAGTCCATGACACTCTTAAAACAAAAACCAAAATTACCTCTCATGGGTCGTGATTATCATGGACATATATATATATATATATATATATATATATATATATATATATATATATATATATATATATATATATATATATATATATATATATATATATATATATATATATATATATATATATATAGGGCTAGGTTACATTAAGAACCACAATTATTGTGTGGACGTAAGACCCAATCAGAAGCGTAGAATCATAATCATCAATGGTTGTGATTAATAACTGAATATTAATTATTTTTAATTAAAAGAAATATCAACTTTCTAATTATATCATTCTAAAGGGTAATATGGACTTTTTATGCTTTTTCAATTTTGGAATGTGAGATTTTCATGGGATTAAATTCCGAATTTAATTTTCATTTCAATTTCAAATTCGAAATTATTTTCAAATTCAAATTTTAATTCTGTTACATTTCTAATAAAATTGTATAATTAATTTTAGTTCTTAATCGTTTACATTCTCTTAGAATGAAATACAAAAGCATACATCAGAATGACTCGTATTCTTAAAGAATGGTACTGCATATATTGAAAGTAGGTTAAACATTCTGATAGAATGAATTACAAAATCATACTTATATGAAATACAAAACCAGATTTACATTGTAAGATAATTACATTCTAAGCGAATATACAAAACAGAATGACATTCTAACAGAATTTACATTCTGTCAGAATGACAGCCTTGAAATCAAACTCTAGATTTACATTGTAAGAAATACAAAACCAGATTTACATTGTAAGAAATACAAAACTAGATTTACATTATATGAAATACAAAACCAGATTTACATTGTAAGAGAATTACATTCTAAGCGAATATACAAAACAGAATGACATTCTAACAGAATTACATTCTGTCAGAATGACAGCCTTGAAATCAAACTCTAGATCTTCTTCTCTATTCCTTGTATGTTTTGAATGTACAAAGAATGAACCTGCAACATCAGAATGATCTTCCCTGTTAGAATGAATTGATCCCAGATTACAAAATCATACAAAAACATTCTAATAGAATGATACATATATAACTTCAGTAGATACATTCTTGTTCGATGGATGGATTTTCTAACGGAAGACTCAATGCATCAACACATCTGGGCATCAGAAATGCACAAAAGTTCATCGCAAGAAGTATTGGCTGATTGAGAGGGGTACACTCACCGTGTATATCAACGATGGGATTTGAAACCTTGATATTCTTGAAATCCATTATGTATTGGCTGATTGAGACCGAAAGACGACCATAAATTAGCATGCACATAGTGAACCCTATAATCGCAAGGAATGGGAGGCTGATGGCGGCAGAGATTTGCGACCTCCGATGTCCCCCTTCTGGCGCCGTTTTCGGCCAGCAGCAACGTATTGCTGCTCGATCTATCCATCTAAATTTCTCGCTGTCTCTCCTGACCTTCTCTGATACAGATGTGATGCAAACATAAGACTCTCCTCGGTTTCTCTATCTCTCAGTCTCTTATTCTCCTTCCTGATCGAACCATAAAAACACGCACACACAAACCAGCCTCGATTACAGCAATCAACCGCCTGTTTCCAATCTCGTTAGTATTCCTCTGCCTCGCTCCCTTCTTCTCTCGTCCCATTGCTCTCGATCTCTTGTTGTTTACCAGAGGCGTGAATGTGGCAGAGGTTATTTGGGGATGTCGATGGCAGCTAGGGTAATAGATCAAGATTCCATAATTATAGGTTCAGTTACCTTAATTATAGGAATAGATTTAAATTGAATTAAATGATTTATAAATCAATAGACAAAAATACCCTTGACTGATTCTCGTCTCTGATTGGTCCTTACGTCCACACAATAATTGTAGTTTATATTATATCCTAACTTTATATATATATATATATATATATATATATATATATATATATATATATATATATATATATATATATATATATATATATATATATATATATATATATATATATATATATATATATATATATATATATATAGGATGGGTTCAATGCAGAACCAAATTAAATCACCTAACTGCAGAACCAGGGGTATGATTGTCCAATTGAAATCCCAACATCGACACCACTGATCATCATCTAACACCACGCCATCTACATATGTGACTCCATCATAACCAATTTTCATAATAGAGAAAGAAACACAGAAACGAAAAAAGTAAGGGATTTCTTTGGAGATAAATTTTAATCCGATTCGAAGGAATAATAGATTCTCGTTGATGCAAACAATGTTCATCAATGAACATATGTTCATCAATGAACATATGTTCATCAATGAACATAACTTCATATTTGTAGAGTCGAACATAAGAAACAGATACAGGAAAACATAGTTGATCAACATTAGCATGAACATAAGTTCATATTTACAGAGCCAAATATAAGAACCGACAAGATGAAAAGATAACAGAGCCAAAGATAATAACGAAGTACAAAAAGACAAAACAGATTCATAACTATGTTCATAAATGAACATATGTTGATTAGTGAACATAAATTCTTATTTACAGAGTTTTCTTCTCCACGTCTCGTTGCTTTCTCAATCCATTTCTGGATGCAGATGTTTGGTTTTGGGTCATTGTTTCAGGATTGTGATTCTTGGTTTTGATTACAAAAATAAAACAATTAGAACCTTTTAGTGAAAACCCTAATCGTGAAATTATATTTGTGTTTGTGGGTTTCTTACAGGTATTCAAGAGAAGAAGATGATTTCCTTTGATTGCTCGATGAGTATAACCAGGATGGATTGAACGCTGAAAATAGAATTTGATTTCATGGATTTTTTTCAATGATGAGGTTGATCCTGGAAAACGAACGTGATTTGAAATCGGTTTTGATGGAGATTAGAAAGAACACAGATTGGTGGTTATAAGATTGGTTTCGATGTTGTAAAATTTTCTTGTTCCGACTATGCCCTTGACTGTATGCGACTCCTTTTAATTTGCTTGTTTAATCTTATCCGTTGATTTATTGATCTAATGGTTATAAAATTGGTTCTACAGTTAGGTGATTTAATTTGGTTCTGCATTGAACCCATCCCATATATATATATATATATATATATATATATATATATATATATATATATATATATATATATATATATATATATATATATATATATATATATATATATATATATATATATATATATATATATATATATATATATATATATATATATATATATATATATATATATATATATATATATATAAAGACACATAGAGAGTGAGAGAGGCATATCTAAAAGAGAACTAAATTGAGGGGGAGAACTAAAAGAACTTTTTTTCCTTTTAAAATTGTTCAAATTAACTCCAGATGGTCACAAAGAAGTCATAATATTAAGATTTGCACATATGATAAAAAAGACATACGCAAAATGTGCAAATTTGCATATGTACATTTGATGAAAATGCACTTGTGCAAATTACGAGAATGTGCAAAAAATAGAATTTGCGTTTTCTTTTTGTGATGCTCTTAACCGATGTGCGTATAACGAACTAGTGTTTTTGTATGGAAATATTTCAAAGGGATAAAAGTTAAAACAACAATAAGAAAATGTTGAGAACGTGAGAACAAGTATCGATAACTTATTTCTTAAAAAAACATATTAGATGTAATATAGTTTATTTAAATTAAAGGTAAAATAGTAATTGTGGTTATTAATTAAATAAAATAACAACATCTATGATCTATACATTTTCAAATTGACGTTCTTATTGGTTTGTTCATCCAAATCACGTGTTCTTCATCAAAAAGTATCAATTCCTCATCCAAAACCACTGATTCTTCATATTAAATAGATACCGTCCTTCAACTTTTTTCCAGATTTTCCGATCTCAAACAATATAGTTACAAATCTTCTAGATTTATCAAGTCTCAATCATTATTGATCAATCACACTTCGATATTTTTATATCTTCATCATCATCAATCAATTGTATTTCAACATCATTAAATCTTCGTCACCGAACATCAACAACAGATTTACTTCATATGAATCAGTCAACATCACTCGCCATATTCAAAATTTCCGATTTTCAAGCAAAATTTTGAATTTAAGGTTAGACAAACATCATATCTACTTCTTTTTTTAATCAAATTTCTTATAATTCGATATCGATCTATAGATCTGTGAAATATATAATCTATTAATTAGTGAATGTTTTCCATATTTATATTAATTAACTTCATACACTCCAACTCTTTGATGAAATACTTAAATTGAATATATCATGTAATATTCACATGTAAATAACTATATTCACCTAATATTCACATGTCAATCAGCATATGATTATTAAGAATAGGCCTTAGACCATCTCCAGTCCACCTCTATTTTTTACTCTATTTTTAAATTAAAAAATGGTGTAAAATGGGTCATCTCCAACTCACCTCTATTTTTCACACTATTTTTACTTTAAAATGTATATTCCTAGAATATTCTTTTTACTTCATTAACAAAAATTGTCAAAATCTTTCATTCTATTCATTATACGTGAACTTTTATATGAATTTGATGTATAAATATTCAATTTTGATAATTATAATTAATTAATATCATTTAATATGTATCATAATTGTAACCATTTGTTATTGTATTTAAATTAAACTAGAAATTTATAGAAATAAAAGTTAAAGGACTAAAAATGACAAGTGAAACATTAACTTTATTTTTGGTATAAATGAATAGTATTACTCTATATTTGAAGTAATACTATTTATAAACCCAAAAATAGAGTGGGTTAGAGAAAAATAGAGTTTAAAATAGACAAAATTCATTTATAGAGTTGGGTAGAAGATGTCCTTAATAAGCATTTATTGATTCACATGTGAAGGCATATATATTAATAAGCATATATTAAGTCGCATGTGAATATTATGTGTTTTATATGTATAAAGAAACATAATGATTTACATGTGAATATTACATTAATGTAATTCGTATGTTGAAGGCATATGCCTTAATAAGCATATGTTGATTCATATTTGAATATATATGTTTGGTATGTATAAACAAAGTAGTAAGCATGAAGTTGGAAAAACTAAATATAACATGTAATATTTACATGTTAATAGTCATTATTATTATGACCTAACACTATATGTTTAGTAACACTTTTGATAATATTTTTAGGTGAACAAATCGTTATTATTGTGAACTAAAAACTTGACGCTTATCAACAATTCTAATATGTATTCACATGGTAATCAACTAAAGTTAATAATTCAACACTCAAATAACATTGCAGTGCACGACTTATTCATATCACATGGGCTGACATAATAAAAATTGCTATATTAGTAAGCAACCAGTTGGCTAAAAAGAGAATACACCATCAATGAATATAGTTTATTTGTTATATTCATATTTAAATGTTGTTCATGTTTAATATATTTATCATTTTTTATCATGCTAAATTCATATGTGAATGGCATACAATATTGAATTTACATGTAAATTGACGTAGTTACTTTAGGTCAAAGAAAACTTTATTCACAAACCAATTCATTTAATTCATTTTTTACTCACATATCAATAATTTTTCATTTACATGTGAAAATTTTAACAAGTAAAGTTTATTCACATGTGAACAAAAATAAAAAGTCATGATGTTGCCATCACTAGTAGGATTGAAAACTTAGTATGTAGGTTTCAATAACATAAGAACTATAGATTAGTGTATATGATAAGAGAATTTAAAGTAACTATATCAGTAAATTCACAAAACATGTTATTCATAGATGCACACTGTATACATACTTATGGTATAGCAAATTTAAAATTTACAAATAAAAATATACGATACTCCTTTCAGCATTCCTCATGATCTCCTTTCATATTGTCTAATAGTTGTAGATGTTGACCACCATACGACATTCTAAACATCCTTACAATTATTTGAATGTAGTTCCTGTGATTTGATTGCATCTTGGTTTTCATATTTTATCTTTCATTTAGCTTCGACATCTAATTAGATATAAAATGTTCTCAATAACCAAAATGTTTGAAGTATTCACTTATGAAAAATATAGACTTTCTTTGAAAGTTAATCGCATGAAGTTAGTAAATAAAAAGAATATGACATGTAATATTTATATATGAGTATACATTCATACATGAATCAATAAATGATTATTAAGAGCATAGAACTAATATGCAAGGTTATATGTTATTCACATATGAATATAGTATGTACTATTCACATATGAATATACCATTTACCATAAAAAATATAAGCAAATCAGAATCTAGCATATAGAATATACCATATAAGATTTGTATGTTAATATACCATGTAATATTCACATAAGAATATACCATATAACATATAAAGTTATATTCACTAGTAAATGCACCATTTAATATATATATGTGTGTGTGTGTGTATATATATATATATATATATATATATATATATATATATATATATATATATATATATATATATATATATATATATATATATATATAATATATCATGAAATATTCACATATGACTATACCTTCACACATGAATCAATATATGCTTATTAAGAGCACAAAGCAAATATGTAAGGTTATATGTTATTCACATGTGAATAACATATAAAAATTATATTTGCATATGAATAACATATAAAAACTATATTCACATATTAATATCCCATGTTATATTCATATATGAATTTACCATATCATATATGAAAACTATATTCACTTGTGAATCTACCATATACAAAAAATATAAAATGTAATATTCACATATGAATATACCTTTACATGTAAATATGTCATACAAATAGAATATACAATGTAATACTCACATGGGAATATAGCATGTAAGCAAAATATACCATGTAATATTCACATATGAATACCTTGATACATGCATGAATGAATATATGCTTAATAGGATCACAAAGAAAATATGCAAGGTTATATGTTATTCACATGTGCATAACATATGAAAGCTATATTCATGTGTGAATATACCATGTAATTTTCACATATGAATATACCATATAGCATATGAAAACTATATACACATTTGAAAATACCATATAAACAGAATATACCATGTAATATTTATATGTGAATATACCATATAAACAGAATATACAAAGTATTATTCACATGTATAACATATAAACAAAATATAGCATGAAATATTCACATGTGAATCTACCTTCACATATGAATCAATATATCTTAATTAAGTGTACATAGAAAATATGTAATGTTATGTTGGTGAAATGGTTGTACGGTGTTAAAGGATTTTAAAGTTGTTAAAAGAATTCTCAGTGAAAAAGTATTTTGCATAATGTGTTAAAGGAATAATATGAGAAAAAGGTGTGTTCTAACTTAAGAGAGGTCCATACTGTAAAGGCAAAAGGTTTTCACATATTTAAGGTGTTGGCTTAATATTCTCGACATCCTTGCCAGTATCGCTCAAGCTAGCTACATGTTGTGACTGGGACAAGATGTAATGGCTATGTTGTAAGATGTACTTGGACCCTATAGATGTACTTTGATATTTACGATATGACATCCCATAAGGGTTAACATTTTAATTGTTAGAAAAAAATTGTTTTGTAACTTTGGAATTTTCGCTGTTAAATGTAACATCCCATTATTGGGGTATGTGTTTTATGTTTTAACCTTTTCTATAAGTAAAATGTGTTTTGTGCAATTATAACATGTTGATGGTGTTAGTGTGGTGATTATTGCGGGAAAGGGACCAAATTGTAAGAATGTTTATAAAAAGGCCCATTTTTGCCAAAATAGCGAAACTATGGGCTAAGGCTGTTTTAAACAAGGACTTAAATGAATATTAAGCTTATTTATGGGGTAGAACTCTAAAACTTAAAGAGCTTCATTTAATTGAGTAAGTTTGAGGTGGTTTGTGAAATTATCGAAACTTAAGGGACCAATCTTGCCAAATGCTAAAAGTTGACTTGTATTAGTCGAGAATCTTCTCATTTCAACCAAGGATGCGATTTTCACAGAAGGAGGAAAGGGGGTGGCGATTCTTGAGCATTCTTGGAGGTTTAAGCTTAATCTTGAAGAATTAACCATGAAATTGAAGTTCTTTAGCAATCTAAGGTATGATTTCATCTAATTCTAGCTTGGAATCACGTTTTTTGGGTTGGGGTGGTGTGTAATCCGAAAATTCTAAGTTGGGGAAGGTTATTCCTATGATCCCAAGCTGTTAATTCATGTTTCTAATCATCATGTGATACTTATTCAACTATTGGTTAGTCAAAAATCATGATTCATGATGTTCTAGGTGATAAGAACCCTAGAAATTGGGGTTTTCTTAAATCTATGAATTTGGTGAAATTGATGGATCATAATTGATGTTTTGCATGAAAGAAATCATTACTAGTGGTTCTCCAATTAATCCAATCAGTTTCCACAAGAAATTCAAATACTTGATTGAATATTTGAGGTGAAGCTTTTAACTTTTTTGGAATTTTGCTATGTTTCTACCCTGTTTTAGAAAAATCATATAGAATTGTAGAAAAATCGTTTAGGGTTGATTCCAGTGGCCTTAGAATGGTATGAATGTCTAGTTTATTTAGCTTTTGTACATTGTAAATGAATTCCAGGTTCAAGATAGGTAAAAATCATATTTTCTATGATGCTGTCGAGCTGAATTATGACAGCACATTGTTGCTATATTGGAAAATTCATAGTAAATCATAGAAAAATCAAACAAATATGAGGTCAGAGGCATTAGAAGCTTATGAATGTCTAGTTTGTTTTTCTTTTGTAAATCAGAAGGTGATTGTAGGTAAAAAAAAAGGGGTAAAAATACGTTTGAACAGGGGGCTGTACAGAAAATATAAATGGGTAAATGTTGTTGTGTGTGGACAGATTTGGTGACGGGAAAGAGGACTAAGGAAACTAACTACTTGGAACTCGTTTTACACCGGAAAACTTCAAGGTGAGTAACTTTACTCAACTTAATTGGTGTTATGATGTAGTTTGTATTTTTATGTGAATATATTTATATCATCATCAGAAGGTGTTAAACTTAACTATCTTGGTGAATAATAGTACAATAACTCTATGTGAAAAATAGGTGAACCTTACATTGTAGTTATTTTTAGATATGATTAGTGAAGTTGTAGTTGTGGAGATTTGTTAGTGTTTTATATTGTAACATCCCAAAATCAGGTTAGAAAGCATAAACTATATATAATATAAGTGTTGAAATTGAATTGTTAGGTTAAAACTTAGTTTTGGTGAAAATTTTGAAAAAGGACCCAAAATGTTAAAAATTTGAAAGTTTCGTAACTCGAAAACCGAGTGAGATATTGAAAATGTTAAAGTTTAGTTTTTCGTTTTAGAGCATTTCAACATCTTAGAAGTGACACATTAAATTATGGCTTAATGGAAATAGGAGAAGGACTAAAATGTAAGGGAAATCCTTAACAGAGGCTTTTAGCGGTGCGATTGTCTCCAGAAGATAGCGTCGCTATCTATAGTACGTTGCTATTTGACTAGGCGAAGACCAGAAGATAGCGCCGCTAACTTCTTAAGTTAGCGCCGCTATCTCGCGCAGACAGTGTCCCATTTTTAAGTCTAAAACCTGTCATTAATTGAGATAATTTCCAAAAACAGAAGGCTCTCGATAGTGAGGTCTCAAAACTCGTTTTTGAGCGAAAATCCTCCAATTTTACAAGGAAATCAAAGGGCTTTTAGCTTAGATTCAAGAATTAAGGTAAATTCCATCTTATAGTTGTTTTGATTATGAAATTCTTGTAAAACTATGGTGTATTTGATATGTTGAGTGTTAGAGTTTATGCATGAGTTAATATTTTGGTGCTAGAGTCGAAAATTCTGAATTGTATGAAGTTAGGATGAGTATAAAACTCACAATTGGAGAAAATGAACAAAAAGGGGCTGCTGTTCATAGTTAGTGCCGCTAACTATGGACGAGCCTTATAATTAGCGGCGCTATTTTCGCCTGTAAAGAACAAGAAGTTGTAAATTTTATTTGATAGGTGTGTTTGCTAAATTGATGATATGTGTTCGATATTTTGTAGACAAGAAGGATTAAGGAAGGTTTAAAACGTCAAGAACAACCCTCTTTTGAATCAAATCAAGGTGAGTAACATGTTCCTTCTCTCCTCTAGCTAAATTTGGAATTGAGACATGTATATATGTATGGTTTGAGTTCATTTTTAGGTTAATTACTATTGAAGTCTTAAGTCTTAAATTGATTGTCAACTATGGAATGGGTATGAAATTCCATGTGTTGTAAATTTGTGTTTTGACTATTTAGTCATATGTTGAAGTTATAAGGTTGGTGTTTGACCTTATTGGTGATTAATTTGGGCAATGTACTTACACATTCCAATTGGTGATTCCCTAGCCTCAAAAGGCAAAAGTCTTGGTGATACTAATAGAAATTGGTGAACTAATTCATAATAGCTTATATTTTTGTTACTCACTAAGCACATACTTATAATATGTTTCTACTTCTTTGGTGTTTCAGGATCTAGTGGACAATTACACAAGATTGTCATGAATTAGAGTTTTTGGTCCCGTCCTTGTTTTATTTTGTCTCTTTTGTAATAGTGTAAAGTTTCTAAACTAGTACACTACACTTTGGCAACTATGTTATTGGGTTGCATCTGAACCACTTCTATATCCAGTTCTTGTATATCTTTGTTATGAACTCACATTTTGTTGAAATTATGATGTACAAGTAATGTTTGAAAACTGGGTGTTAAATATATTGTTTTAATATAGTTGTATGACTATGGTTTACAACCATACGGTGTAACTTCAGATGGATGATAACTTGGTGTAGTCGAATGTTGGTGATGAATATTCGGGTTGGTGAAAAGCCCAATATTCTTTGGTGATTATTTTTTTAATATTGGTGTTAATCATAAATACGTTGTGTTTTTAATACTTGTGACTTAAGGTGTTATGATTTATCCAATTTGTATTGGATTTTCAGGTGATAAATTCTTTAGTGAAATTCTAACACGGAGTTTATTTTTATAAATTTTGCTGTAAAGTTTAGCTCGTTGCAGTATAGTTATTCACTAAGCAATTATGCTTACGTCGTTTGTTGTGGAGTTTTGACAGGTATTAGGTATAGTAACGCCCGGCTGGATCTTGAAACGATCTGAAGATATCCGCTTGTCGCTTCCAAGACATCGAGTATTTTATTTTGTACCAATAAATTGTATTGATTTGCTAAAATCTTGTATATACTCGATGTTGGTTTTTGGGTCGTTACATTAAATATAGGGATTTCTTTTAAAACAAAGTATACGTTGGTTTTAAAATTGGCAAGTATTTAGGGATGTCACAAGTGGTAATAGATCGATGGTAATGGGTGGTTGTACCTAATGGGGGAAGGAAATGGAGTATTCGAAGGGAGTAACTGTTGGAAATAGTATCTAAGGTCATAAATATTGGTAATATTTCTAATAATAGCAGGGTCCTTTTGGGTTGTCCTTAAGATCCAGTTGAGCAATTTAATGACAAAAAGAAATTGGGAGAAATTAGTTTATTAATTTTTCATCTTACGATAAATTAATTAAAAGGTAATTGGAATTAATTAGAATTAATCAATTGCATGGATTTGATGTTATTAATAAAAGGTTTAATTAATTGTAACAGTCTAGGGTCAGAAACAGCAAAAGGAAGGTAGCTTTAGGATTACGCAAAAACCTTGCATATAAGTATAGAGTTAGGGATCAAAACTTAGCACTCCCTTCCCACCCTAAAGGTGTCGCCATTTCTCCCCTTCCCCTCCCTTTTATCGAAAACCTGTAAACCCTGATTAGGGTTTTGGTTTTTAGCCTCCATCCTCAAGGAGGTGTTGTCAACTTTGCTTTCTGGTGTTCTTATATGTGATTCCATCAGAGGGATTCTGGTTTGGATCCTTTGCATTCATCAAAGTGGCAAGAACAATATCTGAATCAAGAATATCATTGATCAACAAAGGGGTAATTTTCTCATCTTTCTTGTAATTGCAATAATTGTATGAACTTAGGATTCTTTGGGAACGTTTTGAGCATGTGACTATAGTATGATTTGATATATGATTTAATTATGTTTCCTTGTGATCATTGTTAGTATGTTCAAAACCCAACAGTGATATTGAAGGGGGCGCCGAGGATGGGTACACTCACCAAAGTTGTAGGGTTTGAAGATGAAGAGGTTGTTAGAGAAAAGACTGGTTGGAGGAAAGGGAAGTTTAGATTAGATAGGGACGACCAAAGTCGTAGGGTTTAGTCGTCAAGTGATCCCACCTCAAGTATGGCGTCGACATCAACCATTTAAGTTGTAGGGTTGGAGGGAGAAACAATGAATGGGTCAGGAGAGTAGGGTAAGGTTTGGTAGTTTATTTATATTGTTAATATTATTTTAAGGGTTAATGTTGAATTTTGTCACTTAACTTTACGATTTGTGCTTATTTGGTCACTTAAGTTTGTTTAAGTTTTAAAATGTCACCTAACTTTTTATTTATTTTCGAAATAGTCACTATGAACGGCTATAACCAGGTTATACCCACTCATAGTGGCTATATCATAAATAAATAGAAATTTAGGTGACTTTTTAAAACTTAAACAAAAGTTAAAAGATCAAATGAGCATAAACCAAAAAAATTAAGTAATCAAATTTGACATTAACCCTAAAAATTTGATTTTGTTTTGGAATGTTGAACTTTTCGAACTTATGTTAGTTGTGCATTATATTAACCACGGAAACCGTCCCTATGTTTATTTTAATTCGATAATTCATTTTTATAAACAAAAAAAATAATTATTTAGATAAAGAAGACGGACCGGGTGATGGTTTATGGTTGGGTGATTATAACTCAATGAATATTATATAGTATTTATATCAAATAGTGTCATGCATACGATTTAGAATGGGGATGTTTATTGGTTGTAAATGTGGTAATGACTAATTTATGTTCATATATCTAAAAGTTGTCCAATTTAAATTATATTTTAACTTTAGTACATCATTTAAAAGATAGACTCTTAGTTAAATTTATATAAATCCTCCGGGTTGAAAAAATATTTAGATGTTAAACCCATTAATTGATTTATTAGGTAAAAAACTATTTTCCTAGCATAGTTTGGTAACAATATTAAATATATGGTTATTTAAACAAAATTAGAAACATACAAAAGAGTGTTGAAGAGTTAAGTTAAACCAACACAATATGTTTGAACCATGTTAATATAATTACTTGTGTCGATCTTTTATTTAAAGTGGAATTTGGTTACTTAACTTTCTGTTTATGCTCATTTGGTCACTTAACTTCAGGGCCGCCCAAGCCCAGGGCAAGCTGGGCCACGACCCAGGACAACAATTGGTATAGGGGCATCAATTTGATTGGGCTGAACTAAATACCTATATTTGGGCTAAGTTTTTTTGGGCTGTAGACTTAAGGAGGGCAGGAAACGGGAATCCAAGGCGTAATCTCCAATTTGACATCCCGCTTTCACGCATTTATGCTCCTTCTCGAGTTCTCATCAGTCGTTCTCGTAATCCAAAAAGCGACAACCACGCTTTACTCGTTTTACGCCTCAAGTGTTAGATTATTTAATTATAACTGTTTAGTTAGTTAGCTGACGTGGATTGTTGGTTAGATTGTTAGTTAGATTGTTAGATGTAACAGTTTTGTTTCTCTTCCTGTATATATACAGTTCTGTAACAATCTTCATGAATCAATGAATGAAGTTGTTCTTCCAAAGCTTTGTTTCTTCACTTTCAAATCGACATGGTATCAGAGCTTTGATTTCGTTTTCCTGTTCATCATCATATTCTTCTCTTTTTCAATTTTATGCACCTTCTTCTTCCTTCAACCATGGAAACTCCTGTAATCAATCCAAATCAAGTCAATTTTTCAGATCCGTTATACTTGCATCCATCAGATCATCCTGGAATGTTGCTTGTTTCCAAACATTTTGATGGTTCTAATTTCAATTCGTGGAAGAAGGCCATGATGATTGCACTCTCTGCTAAAAATAAATTAGGTTTGGTCAATGGAAAAATCATCAAACCTTCATCCGATCATGCTACTTTTGATACCTGGCAGAGATGCAACGACATGGTAACATCATGGATTCTCAATGTTCTCTCAAGCGATATTGCTGAATCGGTACTGTACTCCTCTTCAGCTAAACAAATCTGGTGTGAATTAGAAGACAGATTTGGTCAATCTAATGGAGCTAAACTCTATCATCTCGAGAAATCTATCTCTGATATTTCACAAGGATCAGACGACCTTGCTACTTATTTCACCAAATTGAAGAAATTGTGGGATGAATTAGCCGTTATTTCTTCCGTTGCTCCATGTACCTGTGGTGCAATTCAACAAATTCAAGAAGCTCAACAAAACCAGAAGTTAATCAAGTTCTTAATGGGATTAAATGGAGATTATGCTGCTGTAAGAGGAAACGTTTTGATGATGAAACCTCTTCCCTCTGTTGCTCAAGCTTACGCGCTTCTTATTCAGGACGAAAAACAGAGAGAGGTACACTCTGTTTCACACTTCTTGCCCGAATCTGCTTCCATGAATGCTAAAACCGGAGCGAATTTTTCCAAAAACAAGTTTGACGGGAAGAAGATCATATGTAGCTTCTGTAGCAAACCTGGTCACACTGCTAACAAGTGTTACCGAATCATTGGTTTTCCAAAGGAATTTAAGTTTACAAAAGGGAAAAGTATTGCATCAAATGCTACAATCTCAACATCAAGTGATGAAAACAAGACTCCTCAGTCTGATAATCATTCTACCACATCAGAATTAACAAATGATCAATATCAACATCTTATTTCAATGCTAAGCAGTCATTTTACTTCGAAACGAGAAAGTAATTCCAATCACATTCCTGATACTACTCCTTCTCTTCCAATTGAAACAGTGGATCGATCCTCAAATGTCAATTTCGCTGGTAATGTCCTATCCTCTTCCAATTCTGATATACATAAAACTAAATATCATTACCTTATTACTGGATCGACTTCTTGGATCATCGATTCCGGTGCCAGTGATCATATGTGCCATAACAAATCCGTTTTTTTCAAAATTCATAAACTTGATTTTCCGCATCATATAATTCTTCCTAATGGTGAACATACCATTGCACATGAAATTGGAAGTACTTTTATTGCAGAAAATGTTATTCTCCATAACGTTCTTTATGTTCCAACTTTTCAGCATAATCTTCTTTCGATTGGAAAATTATGCAAACAATTACATGCTCTTGTTGTCTTTTCTGCAACTCATTGTTTTCTATTACAGGGCCCTTCACTGAAGAGGCTTCTGGTTCTTGGTAGATACTCTGCTGGATTGTATTTTGTTCACTCAAAGCAACAAAACAACAAGAGCACTGTCATGACAGTCACAACTACATCTCCTTTATCTTCTTCAGTCCTTTTCACCAATTCCCTGTGTAATGTTGTTTCTAATGACACTTCTGTTTCCTTGTGGCATAAACGTCTTGGACATTTACCTTTGTACAAGATAATCAAATTTGACTTTGTAAATAAAGGGAATATTGACAAAAACTTTGTATGTGATGTATGTCCCAAGGCTAGACAAACACGATTACCTTTTCATCAAAGTTCAATTCATTCTTCTGCTTCTTTTGATTTGATTCACGTCGATACTTGGGGACCTTATAATACCCCGACTTATGATGGTTACTCTTATTTCATAACCATAGTTGATTATTTTACTCGATCTACCTGGACTCACTTGTTAAGCACTAAGAGCAATGCTTTTCAAGTTCTTAAAGGTTTCATAACAATGGTGGAAACTCAGTTCAATAAGAAAATCAAAATCATTCGATCCGATAATGCTTTTGAGCTAGGATCAAGCAAAGAAGCTTCTTCATTTCTAATTGACAAAGGTATATTGCACCAAACTAGTTGTACCGCTACTCCCCAACAAAATGGGGTTGTAGAACGGAAGCACAAACACCTCTTAGAAACTGCAAGAGCTTTACTGTTTCAGTCTAATCTTCCGGTCAAATTTTGGGGTGACTGTGTTCTTACAGCCACTTATCTCATCAATCGTTTTCCCTCAAAACTCCTAAAAGATCAAACTCCTTTCTTTCTTCTTCATGGGGTTGAACCTTCTTATGATTACCTTAAGTCTTTTGGTTGTCTTTGTTTTGCCAGTACTTTAAAAACTCATCGTGACAAGTTCCAACCAAGGGCTTCTCCTTGTGTCTTTGTTGGCTATCCTTTTGGCAAGAAAGCATACAAACTTTATGATATTAATTCACATAAAATCATTGTTTCAAGAGATGTTTTCTTTCACGAAAATATTTTCCCTTTTCACTCTGCAAAATCTGATTTTATACAAATGTTTCCATCACATGAAACCTCAACATATCAAGATGATTATTCTCCTTCTCTTCATTCTATTCCCACAGCTAATGCTCCCAGTACCAATGAGTACAATCCTTCTAATTCTCCTTCGAATTCATTTCCTTCATCCGAATCCACTTCTCAAAATTCTCCTCCTAATATTCAACTTACTTCTCAAAATTTGAGAAGATCTACAAGAATTCATCAACCACCAGCTTATCTTCAAAATTTCGTTTGTAACAATGCTTTTTCCTCGTGCAATCACACTGTTACTACTGTTTCTCCAACCAAACATATGTGCTTCAATACTCTTTCCACTCACAGTCAAAATTTTATTGTTAATATTGACAAAAATAAAGAACCATCTTCTTATGAGGAGGCCGTTCAATCTTCTGAATGGAGAGAAGCTATGGCTAAGGAATTTATTGCACTTGAATCCAACAATACTTGGATTGTCACAGATCTTCCTAAGGGTAAAAAGCCCATTAGTTGCAGATGGGTATATAAAATAAAGTATAGAGCCAATGGTGATATTGAACGATACAAAGGAAGACTTGTTGTTAAAGGGTATACCCAAAAGGCAGGAATTGACTATACAGAAACCTTTTCACCTGTTGTCAAAATGACAACAGTTAGAGCACTTGTTGCTGTTGCAGTAAAGAAAGGTTGGGATATGTACCAGCTGGACGTAAACAATGCGTTTTTGCATGGAGAGCTAGATGAGGAAATTTATATGAAGCCACCACCTGGTTTACTCCTTGACAAGCCAAATCAAGTTTGCAAACTACAAAAATCCCTCTATGGCCTTAAACAAGCCTCCCGGCAGTGGTACGCTAAACTTTCATCTGCTCTTAAAGACAAAGGATACCAACATTCTAAAAACGATTACTCGCTATTTCACAAACACATGGGTGATCATGTTACTTTTGTAGCTGTTTATGTTGATGATCTCATAATTACTGGTAATCATTTGGATGAAATTCAACAATTAAAGTCTTTTCTTAATGATCGCTTCAAGATTAAAGATTTGGGTCTTCTTAACTTCTTTCTTGGTATTGAAGTATTATATTCCCCTTCTGGAGTCATTTTAACACAACGAAAATTTGTCAACGATCTGTTAAAAGAATTCACTTGCTCAAGTAATGCTACTTGTCCACTGCCTTCTAATCTCAAACTTCTTTTGAATGAAGGAGATCTCTTATCAAATCCTGAACTTTATAGGAAACTTGTTGGGAAACTTAATTTTCTTACTAATACCAGACTAGATATAGCATTTGCAGTACAACATCTCAGTCAATTCATGGCAAATCCTCGAAAACCACATTTGGATGCTGCTTTACACACTCTTCGGTATATTCATACTAATCCTAATCAAGGTCTGGCTTTCAATAACAAAGACGACTTTTCTCTTCATGCTTACTGTGATTCGGATTGGGCATCCTGCCCTCAATCGAGAAGAAGCATTAGTGGGTTTTTTGTTCTACTTGGTGGTAGTCCTATTTCTTGGAAATCCAAGAAACAAGTTACGGTTTCATTGTCTTCAGGTGAGGCTGAATACCGAAGTATACGACGATTAACTGCAGAATTAGCTTGGCTTTCTCGCTTATTACATGAATTGACCGTCCTAAATGTTATTCCCATTCCTTTACGATGTGACAGTCAAGCCGCCATATACATTGCAAAGAATCCAGTCTTTCATGAACGCACGAAACACGTGGAAATCGATTGTCATTTCGTCAGAGAAAAGTTGCAGGAAGGATTAATCTCTTTACAGTATGTTCCTACTTCTAACCAACTAGC
This sequence comes from Cichorium intybus, assembly GCA_023525715.1. NCBI lineage: Eukaryota > Viridiplantae > Streptophyta > Magnoliopsida > Asterales > Asteraceae > Cichorium > Cichorium intybus. The sequence goes on along the minus strand of JAKNSD010000068.1, from coordinate 26,162 downwards.
TGATTTGTTTACCAAAAGCCTCCCTAGCAAGACACATCATCATCTGTTAAGCAAGTTGGGCGTTTCTCACCTTCCAACTTGAGGGGGGATGTCAGATTATTTAATTATAATTGTTTAGTTAGTTAGCTGACGTGGATTGTTGGTTAGATTGTTAGTTAGATTGTTAGATGTAACAGTTTTGTTTCTCTTCTTGTATGTAGATATACAGTTCTGTAACAATCTTCATGAATCAATGAATGAAGTTGTTCTTCCAAAGCTTTGTTTCTTCACTTTCAAATCGACAAGTGTTGAATATCGGGGAAACGACACAGAGCCGGCTGCTGTGTTGAGATTCCAATGCGTAATTGCAATAAACTCTCCAGTAGATACAATAAATTAATTTCCTTTTCCGATTCTTTCTCCATTTTTCTTTTCTCCTTTTCAGATTCAGTCTAATCTTCTTTAGGCTTTAGCGGTTTTGATTTCCGAATTTTGGAGTTGTTATTTGACTTATTTCGTTAATTCCCTTTTCTAATTAATTCGATAATTCCCCTTTATTGTAATTCTTGATTAACGAATGCAGAAAGGGTTAGTGATTGTATTGCATTACAGCATTAGCGATTTTCGATTTCTGATTCCTATTTTTCCGTAAGTTTCTGATTACTGTTTTTGCTGAAAATAAGATTTTTGTTTCCTATTATTTAGATTTTGAACTGAAGTTCTGCTATAAACTAATCATATTCGCAGGAAACCGCAGTGGAGGTAAATATTTGATGATTGTCGGAAGATGATAAAGGATTTATCTCGGTTCTTCTTAGTAACATATGAAGATTGTGGAACTTTGGCAAAGAAACATGTTGACAGGGGCAGATCTGTTTTTGAAGGGAGGGTACACAGCAGATGCCGCCCTCTCTATTAGTTCATAGATGCTCGGCGATGTTAAAGTTGAGCAGGTGTTAATCAGTTCAAAAGAAGGGGATTTGGACGAATTTTACCCTTGGGCAACATTTTATTTTGATTGTTGTAGTTGGATAGTGTTTTTTGGTGACTTCAGTGGCGCTCGGTGCTAATTGCTCTAAACAAAAATCGATGAATTAAAGGTGATTTTCTAAGGTGGTTGTTAGGTGTCTTCATGCAAGGGTTCTAATTGGAAGCTAAATCAGCCTCGTGGAGATAGTTCAATTCCAGTAGACCATTGTGCCTTTGTGGTGCTAGATCGAGTTTAGTTGGACCTTTTTGCCCTTGGTCCGGAGTGGCTAGTTTTTTGCAATTCTAATGCTTTGTTCTTTCTGTTGTTTTGGTTCTATTGTTAGTTTAGTGTTTACAAGCTTCCCGCTTGCTTCAAGCGATATTAATAATATCGTTGCCGTTTAAAAAAATCTTTTTACTATCTAAAATTTTTTATACAATGGGCATTAATTTAATATTTCGTCCCGGGCATTGATAATCAATGGACCGGCCCTGCTTAACTTTGTTTAAGTTATCAAAATTCACCCAACTTGTTTTGACGAAATTGGATAATGGGTTAATAGAACCAAAATCCCAAGAACTTAAGTGGAGACGAATTGAGGCTGATGTTGACAGAAACCAGTCGATTGATTTCGTCGAGTTTATCACGGCAACAATACATCGACACAAGTTAGAAAGATACGAACATTGGAATGATGAACTACGAAAACGGGTCGGTTGATGAACTTTGGAATCAGGATCCCATCGAGGCTAATTAGGGATGGGGGAGGGTTTGGAAAAAAAAAATCATAAATGGTCCTTGTGATTTGTAAAACACGTTTTTGCCCTCACATGCCTTGCACATGTTTTAATTTAACAGATCAAAATAGACGCAGTTAGCCAAAAGGACTGTCTATGGAAAGTTTTCAAACCACAGGGACCATCCTTGAGGTTTTTAAAAGTTAAGGACTGAACTTGATTTTCTAAAAAAACCACAGGGATCATTTATGAAGTTTTGTCTTAATTATTTTACCAAATCATTTTTCTAACCTTTTTTGTATCTTCACTTTTATATATGGTTTCATTATGTTTTTTCTGTTTTCACATCTTTGTTTTTATGCGTGATTTTGTACAAAAAAATTATTGTTAGTAAATAGTTTTTCTTACAAATTTGTTTTCTAATTTTTTTAAATATTCGTTTTCATCCATTTAATGTTGGAACAATAAAAAAAATTCTTTTTTGTATATTCGTCTTCACAAACCAAAAATATATGTTGATAATAATTACTATATGATTTCCGTTGAAACAGATACCTAAATATTTTTCGATTTCTAAATTATTTACATCATCACAATATTATTCAGGATTCCACTGCATTGTACGGGTGCACCGTGCACCTTCTAGTTTTTCACAAACATCAATTATTTCTTTTTCTTTTTTTTAAAGAAAAATGATTGATTCGTCGTATAATCAAATAAAGATTTTTAGTACTAATTAAGCATTCAAAATACGTTTTAATAATAATCAATCCAGAAAGAACTTTGTAATTATTGTTTTGAATGAACTAGTAAACTTGGATTGGAATATTACTTAGGAAATATTGTATATTTTAATACATTTATTAAAATATTTGTTTGATGTTGACATATTTGTAATCGAATATTGTTTGTTGTTTGATGTTAACATATTTGGTCATCGAATATTAAGTTTGATGTAATTGGTTTATGCTTAAGATAAGAATACTTTACAAGTCACGTCTTTATTCTATAAACTATTTGTAGGGTTTTAGTAACAAAGTTACCCTTCAAAATTTTTCCATGGTCATCTCAAAAAGAAAATCAGGTTCGTTGGTAACTTGATCGTTTTCCAAAAATACCAAGCTTTTATTTGTTTTGAATATCTTCAACTGTATAATTGTACTTTTCTATTTGTTGAAAGAAAAATGTTTATTTAAAATTTTTTTTATCCATCACATATGAAGTAAATGCAGTAAAAAATGTTTATTTAAATGCAGTAAAAATTGTCGAAGCCAAATGTCAAAGCTTTGAAAGAACAAGGAAATAACATAGTCAATTAGTTTTTTTTTAAAAGGCAAACATATTTAAATCTCATTGTTATGTTAGTGTCAGGGTTTGAACGCATGAACTCCTTGTTAGTATATCACCTTGTTAGCCAAGTGAGCTAGCCCCAACTTGTAGTCAATTAGTTAAACCATATGACACAAGATAGTCAAAACTCAAAAGGTCAAACAACCGACATTGCTATAATGCTCCACAAATTTGTGAAAGTTTTCTTGAAGAACTGATTTGCAAACCGTAAGAAGCATGTAAATTTCTTATGAAACATCAAGGATTTCTGTGGATTTCTATTAGAATCACAAGTGAGATTCCTAGTACGCCACCAAGGGTCAAAAAGCTGGTTTGCCGTTTAATGATTGTCGGTTGACCGAATAGGGACGAAAAAAGTTCGTTCCTTCTTCGTTATGTCAAGGGCCGACCCGTTTAAAAAGTCTTGCCAAGAATGTTTATTCTTAAATTTCTTTATGATTGACAACATATGCATTGTTAGTAGAAGATTATAAAGTTTATCTGTTAATCGTGAAGATACACGTTTTATGTTCTCATTATAATACATTATGTTAAGTGTGTTAGATCAAGTATTTTTCTTCTTTTCTTTGTTTTAATATACATTAGGTTAACTTTTTTTTTTGTAATTCGATTATTTTAATATTCAACATCTTCGTATAATTTGTTATTGTTTTTATTTGTTTGTTTTATTTTTGTTTGTTATTATGATTTAAAATTTTCTAATTTTTTTACGTTTTGTTCGAATACATTATTTAATGTTTTTTTTAACGTTTTGTTCTGTTCGTTTATATTATTTTTTAATGTTTTGTTTGGTTGTATTTGTTAAGAGTAAATTACAGTTTTGGTCCCTGTGGTTGATACATTTTTTCAGTTTTAGTCAAAGTATTTTTTCTCACAGTTTTGATCCCTGTGGTTGCTAAAAGCTTACATTGTTGGTCCATGGTCCATATAAAAAGACCAAACTACCATTTCTAATTTCTTTTTTATTTTTCGTTTTACGTATTGTGTATCTACATAATTAAAAAAATGCACCCATCCCTACCCCCACTTCCCCCTCCCTCCCTCTCTCTGTCTCGTACACACACAAATACTTGATCCCCCACCCACATCGAATCAGTAACACCGCGATAAGTTTATTTGACCAAAACAACAACATGAAAAGCTAATTACAATCTCGTAATATTATTTTAGATTTCCATATTCAAATTTCACATACCCCAATCTGTGGAACTTGCTAGAGACAGCTGTGTTTATTACTCTATTTCCATTCTCCAGCGTTTACAACTTAATGGGGTATGTAATTCAATTTAAATCCATTTAATTGTAGTTGTTCCTTGCGCTTGTGTCTTAATGCCCATTCAAACTTATTCAGAGTTTCTTAGCACTTAACTCTCTTCAATAAAAAAGGATAAGAAAGAAAGCGGAGAAGGAAAAGAAATAAAGCAGAGATCTTCGAGAAAAGAATTGGAGAATGGGTTTAAGTCTTTAAGGGAATGTTTTAGAGAGAGTCTGGGCAGTGGAGGTGGGGGTGGGTTGGGGGTAGGGAGATTTTTTTAATTATTTAAATAAAAAATATGTTAAAAGAAAAAAGCAAAAAGAATTTAGAAAAGGGTAATCTGGTCATTTTACATGGACTAAGGAACCTAAGGATCACGGAAGATCAAGGCATATACTCAGGAAATACCATTATGTTCATCACAATGTGGAGAGCGGGGACATCGTAGTGAATAGAGTATCGTCGGAGGATAATCTGGATGATCCCTTCACGATGGCGTTGAGTAAAATGAAGGACGATGAGCATGCTAGGAGCATATGCATGAGAGATGATGTTAGTTTTAGTAGTTAGTTGATAGTTGAAACATTTGTAACAATAATAAATTGTAATTGAATTTGGTGATTAATGAATGGAGATTTCATTATAAGTTGGTGAACTACCGTTTTGAAATTATTTATTATTGTTTTTTGTTTTTCATGTTTGGAATCCACTTCCCAAGTATTAAATTACTCAAACATCCACAGTCGGTCATAATTCTAGAGTTTGTCATGGAGTGTTAGTTGATGTCCAATGGAGATTGGACATAACATAGATACGCAACTAACACTCATGAGTACTTAAATGGAGATTTAAGTATTGGATAAACTCACACTTAGAGATTAGTTCATGGATACAATCATGAGTAATTCTAAGACGATAATATATTCTATTCTTCAAGAGGATATGCATGTGTTTAGGGATGAGTATTTGGACCGAAAAAACCGAAACGAATAAAAAACCAACCGAACTCGAATCAGACAGTGACTGAATATACATTTTCGATACGTTTTTTGGTTTTTAAAAATGCTAATTCGGTTTCGGTTCGGTTCGGTCCGGTCCCTGGACCATACTTACCCCTAACACTACTCTTGATCATGAAAAATCGAACCGAACTGAAAACCAATATAACTGAACCGAACCGGAACCAAATATACATATTCGGTTTGGTCTTCAGTTTTTAGAAAATCCTAATTCAGTTTCGATCCGTACATGAGTTTTAGGTTGCTATTTTGTTATACATTGGTTTACCTAAATGCAATCGTAATTGGGAGTCATAAAAGGTGTTTCCATGTATGATATAAAAAGTAGACTATAGCTATGTAGTCAAAGTTTATTTGTTCCTTTTGTCGTAAATAGGAAAAGCAATATCATGGGCCTCTCGATGATTTGATGTGGACATTACAGTGTTGGGCCTACTCTGGACTAGATTGATTCTTATACATGTTCCAAGTTCATACGATATATTATAGAACAAAGGAATAGTTGGTCACTTATCTAAAGGATTGACTCCTAAAAGAAGATTTAGAGTTCGGCAGTGGCTAAGGAAGCATGCTCTGCGGATTGATTGAGAGACTTGTAATTAATTGTAGTTGATGACTTGTCCAAGTGGGAGACTGTCGGGATAGTGTCCAATGTCATAACTAAATTAGAAAGGACTTTCCATTAATAATAATGACCTTTTTGGGTTGCCCTTAGTAGTCCAAATGATATTATTCTTAATTAATATAGAGAAATAAATAATTATTAATTTATTATGTTATGATAAATTAAATAGAAACTAGTTTGGAATTAATTTGAATTAATTGGAATTAATTTGAATTAATTTTGGATTAATTAAAAGTGCAGGGACTAAATATTACTTGTTCAAATGTTGAGCAATGGATAATGTTGGGGATAGGATACGGGACGGAATTTAGAAGGATAATCCTTCTAAATTCGTCCACCATGGAAGGATAAAGAGATAGGGATTTGAATTAAAGATAAGTTGAATTAATTAATCAATTATCATTATCCGGTTTGAACTCAAATCAGGTTTATTTCTAAGCATACTTGTAAATAAATACCCTCCCTGAGCATCATAAGTTTGCGCAAATTTCACAGCTCCCCATTCTAGAATTTTTTTTCTCACTCAAGCAGAATCTATAATCCCTCTCTAGGGTTTTATAACGAGCTTTTCTAAAATACCTAATTAACTTAATTGTTTGGACTTTTGGGTGTGAACCATTAGAGGCAGTCTAATTTGGGCATTACCTTTCTTGGCTTTGGATTTGATCTTCAGGAGTGTTCCTCAAGCAAATTGGTTTTGCTAAAGGTTGATATTCTTAAACTTTCTTGTAGTTGTAAATTATCATTAGCTTCCTTGTAGGTTTTTAGTAATTATTACTAGCCTTAGAAATTTTTGTATATTTCCGCTGTCATGTTTGATCTTTCTAGGGTATAGAAAACCTATCATTAACGAGCTTAAAAGGCATAAACAAGCTTCATATTTGATTGATAATCAAGCTGAGCATGAGCGTAGCTTAGGTTCGCGTAACAAACAAGGCAAGCTCGAGTATGTTAAATACTCCACGAGTCAAGCTCAAGCTTGAAAATTAAGCTCGAAACGAGCCCGAGCCCTATGAATTTGAACGAGACAAGCTCGAGCTCGGATAGATTTGGGTTCGACTCGACTCGTTTACATCCTTAGGTACCACCCTAGATTCGTATCATACACATGTCTAGCCTCGGAGGCGGCCTCAGGTACCACCCTGGATTTGTATCATACACATTGTCCTATTGCAATCTAATTCCCTCATTCGTCATTCCAACTAGTAATCTAACTTGTCATTGGAACTTATTCCCGAGAATTAACATGCTATATGTGATTACAGAAATTACATTTTTAAATTAATAATTTATTTTCTGAAATAAAAGGCTAAATGTTATAAGAATCTAAAAATAATTTAAACGATTTTCAATATGTTTAACACGTTTAAACAATTTGACATATTTCCGTTTAATACCATTTTCCTTTTTACATTTGATTCATTTACAATAACATATAACCCTAAATCCTAATTGACCAATTGCCAAACAGATTCTTTGGATTATTACTACTAAACTGATGACACTTAAATCGTCATAAAAGTTGTTATTAATAAGTAGCTGGGAAAATATTATTTATTTGTTTTCCTTTGTTGCAAATTATATTTTAGTTATGTAAAATGCAGAAAATCTGTACGTTGTAAATTGACAAGAGCTTTTCAAAATACTTATAAAATATAATTCACGAAAAATAGTAAGTTATATATCATTAAACTCCGTTTAGTATGTTTAGTATTTATATAATAAAAACAAGATATGCAACGGATGATATTCCCCATCCAAAACACGCTTTCAGCATCGGGTTATAATTCTTCTCAATGGAAGTCTTGACCCTTGGGTGGTCAAATGAGATTATTTCAATTATAATATATATGGGAATAAGCTTCCAAGAGCCTAATCAAACAGATGGTTGGATACAGCGGTTATAATTCTTCTAAATACTACTTTTGACAGAATAAATTGTTTATAAGAGACTTTTAGAGCTTTTGTATCCATTTTATAAAACTTTGTAATATATAGCTTGAGATATAGATTAATTAAACTTGTTATCGATCATATGATATATATTTAATAGCTTATAATGGAATTTCGGTAAAAACATTTGGATATTCGAAATCCTTTGTAATGATATTAATTAAAAAAGTAAAATTCATAGTATCTTTCTTGATTTTATTTTCGTAGAGACCCAAAATAAAATTTGTTAAAAATCTTAAAATTGTATAGGAGGTTTTACTTTTGAAGGATAATAGACCCTAGCAAAAGCCAAAATTTATGATTGAAAACAGGGATGTTTATCATGTAGCAATGTAACAACTGAAACTGAATATTAAATAATAAATTAAAAAATTAAATTGATCTAAACTTATCTAGTTATGGTTAGGTTTTGATTTTAGATAGAGTTTGATCTCAAACCAATCCTATTCTGATTTTGGATTAGAATAAACTAACTGAGAAAGAATTCTAAAAGGGGATGAACCTAATATGAAAATAAAAATTGTTTTAATAAATGATATTGAACCATGAACCGAACTGTCCTGTCCTGGGTCGATTATACGCTTTTGTTTTGTTATTTTTAGAGATATTACGAAAGATATTATCTTTTTTAAATAAATTAAGAGAGACTAAGGTTTCGTGGTGTAGTTGGTTATCACGTCAGTCTAACACACTGAAGGTCTCCGGTTCGAACCCGGGCGAAGCCAATTTCTTTTTTTTTTCTTCCTCTCAATCGTTTAATAGTATCTAAGCGTGGCCAAAAGGTGTAATTAATGGGTTATTTGCGAATATAAAAGAAACATTTGTTTGCTAAAGTAAGAAAATTTGGGGTTGCCGTAAAATATAAAAGTTGCAAAATTGTAGGTTGGACACTTTAATATTTTTTATCCGTTGATAGTTAATGTATGGAATGATTTTAATGAAAGTCTTAAATAATCCATGATAAATTTGTTCAAGTTTTCTAGTCATTTATATACTTTTGAGTGTATCGTTAACATAAAAATATCTCAGTGCTTCTCTCTTAAGAAACTCATACAAACAGAACTATGTTACAACCGATGTTTTTTGGTATCGAACAAAATGTGTCGGGTTGGGTTTATTAGATAATATATTTATATATATTATATACTAGGTAGTTTTCGAGGCCCACGATTTGGTTATAAAAATAATGAATATAGAATGTTATAATTTGATGAATTTTTAATATTACTATGACTTCAAAACTGAGTGCATTGTAGGAGTCACAAAATATGGTGGTTATAATATTTTTTCTTTAATTATTTTAAGCAACCGAGTAAATTTGAGACCTTTTATAATCATATGGTTGTTGGTATTGGCCAATATGGGAATGAATGTTGAATGATTTTAGTAAATGGGCATATAAAGTTATATGTCGTTAATAAAAGCATAAAATATACATTGATTTTAGTAGAATAGTAGTATGTATGATTAAATATGTCCACATCTGTCCTTTTTGAGTATGAGGTCTATTGCTTTTATAACATGTTCTTGAATATTTTGATTTTTATCTAGACATGAAAAATAAACTATTTCCCGCTGAGGAAAAACTTGGATACCCTTATTTTTACTTCTTATGAAAGATTGTGTTCTCTATGTCACCAGGTAGACCTTAACCACTTTGTGGCCAATTCTGCTGGATGGGGAATCACAAGGACCAGGTTGAAATCGAGTTTGAAGCCCTTTTATGGTTTAAGTTACATGGCATGGTAGAAAACACATGGACAGATTCTTCTTATACATGTTCTCTAATATTTTCCAAAACTTCATTTGGTTTTCACATATTAAGTTTTAATCGTCGGATGCTATTAAACAAACTTCATTTTCTTATTCTCTTTTAAGCATATGTATATGAACCTGATACAATCAATTTTTTCTATTAATTTCTATTTCTTTTATTAGTTTTTGTAGGTGATAACCAGAATATTAAGTCACAGGCTTGGGAATTTAGGGGCTATATGATAGAGAGCATGCACCCTAATGGGATGTTGACCTTCAACAGCCCTAACTCCCAACTTTTCTCCTTGTAATCACCAACATGGGTGTTCAATTTCACTCTGCATGTATCTCTCCATGGCGTGGATTCCATTTTTGTGCTCTCTTTATTTGACCTTTTTCTAATATAGCAATGGACATGTTAAAGAAAAGATTGTATGATTTCAATTAAATGGACACGTACCCCTCTAACAACATTAGACATTCATGAAATTTACCCGTAAGAATGCACACCAATGTTGCTAACGCGACCATCCCTTTATTTATTCCCAGCCTTCAGACGAAAAATACAGCTATACATCAATTATTACCATGGACCAATTAATCAATAGAATATATAACATATACCGTAAGTAGAAGAGAAACGCAGATGGAAGTTACCAGTTTTATCAACCTAATATGAAAAGCTTTCGACAAACACACACAATCGGTCATGTACACACAATTACACACATATACAAACACACTGAATGAAAGTGGAATGTTATAATATGCTAACAAATGAAAATACATTGCTACTTTTTGGCTAAACTCATAACATGCAAATAACATCTCAATCCACAACCATCATATCCATATTCCAACTAAAGAAATTTATAATTTCACATATTTGAACAAAGTCAACACTAAAATAAATATACACGATTTATAACTTTTTGTAAAATATGTGTCCTGACAATTGTTTATAAACCTTTACATACATAGAAACCTGAAAGATCCAATTAAGGACTTCACACGAAAAAGTATTGACAGCTCGTCAATACCTTCACATTTATAAGTTCGATTTTATTTTAATAATATTTGTACATATCTACCATTATTAAGATTATGTTTTAATTTAACTTGTTTATAATTAATGGTCGTACGTATCTATAGGTTGACAAATTTGAGAATTATCAACAAACGGTACAGCGACAATATACCCAATAATTTTCTCGATTTTCTCCTATTATAGCCCTTTCGGTGAATAATAACTAATTGAACCTAAATACAAAAAGAAATCTAACGTAGCAGGCTTACTATTATACTATTTTAATCAATCATTTCACTAAGATGCTCTTCAACCAGAACTTCCAGCTTATAATCTGTAGAAGTGCCGAAAATAACAATAAAATCATAAAGTGGTTAAGTTTATAACTTTTTCATAATAGACAATTGAACACACCAATGATCAATTCATGTACCCATCACAATAAATCGTGTATGAGTATGGAAATATTAACACAAAATGCTGCAAATTAAATCCCTTTAAATTAAATAATGAAAATCAGCAAATATTACCTCTTAGCCATCAATTGGTTTCACACAGTGCACCACATCTGCACAGCCAAATAGATCCAAACTAACCATTACCGGTTGTTGAACGCTTAAAATAATCCTATGCTATCGTGTTCTTCCTGCCCATTTGAGTAGTTAATCGACACACACACACGGAGGAGCAGTGACAACAATAACAAGAAGCGTGTGGGTATTGCGTGGGAAAATGCCGTGGCTACAAGGGATTTTCCCACCACTTATTTCCGTGGGTATAGGCCTTTACCTACACAACACCCATGCAAATTTGCGTGGTAATGCTCCTGTTTTCTAGTAGTGGTTGATCCATGACAACTATCACTGCCACTTACAACACTTTTTTTTTTTTTCAATATAACATAATCTCCTTAGGAGTAATGACACTTTAGGTTATGACTACATAATAGGTCACCACTTTTTCTCTCAAAACCCTTAAGTGAAATATCTATATAAAATGGATTTTCACTTCGATTCCAACAACACCCTAATTTGCTCCTACAAGCCATAAGAAAACTAAAATGGTGAGCAATGAATATGCCAAATTAAAAGAATAGTAAACTTTATGCAAATGGACTTCCTTATATGGTGAAATGGAATCTATCACGTATATCAAAGTAAACTAAAAAAATTAGGGCAAAGATACGAACCTTGAAGAAGTAGATGTGTGGGAAATGTAGATTCAAGAAGTTACTGAGAGATGCACGGTGGAATTGAAGGTCGAAAAAATCCTAAAGCATAACTTCATATCAGAAATTTATAGACAACGATGAACATAAATTTATGGATAATCATTTAGAAACTAAGCTTTATTATTGTATACCATAGAAATAAGAAGAATACAAACATTTCATAATTATAAAGAATTAGCTCTAAAGCCACTTCTTGATCTTCGTTCCTTGACACCTTGAAGATAACACTTCACTATAACAGAGGAATCCTAGTGGTTGAGTCACTAAACCCAAAAAATGAAAAGCGAACGGATTTAAAAACACTAACAACCAAGGCACACCTTTTTTGACTCGTTTTTTGCTGGGAAGATTCTGATATCAACCTAAAACCAAAAGAACCAAAAGAGACAAATACACATCAGGTAAGTAGCGCGAAAAATATGAAAGTTGACTATAAATCAAGGTAAAAATAAAGAACTAACGTTAAACAGAATTTTTACTTAGACATAATTGTCGCAACCGGAAAACAAGAAGACGGGAAGGGGGTGGCACAAAGACGCATAATGTAAATCAGAAGTTCAAACAGTCCTTTTTTACTTAGACATAATTGTCGCAACTGGAAAACAAGAAGACGGGAAGGGGGCGGCACAAACCTACATCCTGATTTGGAATTAGGATGCTAGAACAATGAATTGAAGAATATTAATGACAAGTAGCCTGGTGCGACTTGTAGAAATCGATGCCCATCCATGAAGATTCATCTACGCCATTATGATGAGGCCAATTAGGGTTGGGCGCCATCGCAGAGATGTATGTTTACAGATGGACAGCGAAAGCGATTACTATTATCGTTTTAAGGATTGAGAGATTTGGAGGCGGGGCAGAGACGACAAGGCGGAACCATCAACACGAAGGATGCACAGACAACCATCATCTACCATGTGTCTGTAGAGAGGGAATGATGAAGAGAAATTCCTCACCGTCATCAAAATCACCCATGTTTTTGTGTCCCTAATTTACGCAAAAGAGGCACCATTACTGATGACGATTGGAAACTTCAACGTTTGTTATAATTTGATACTCTATATGTAGATGACTTCGGGGGTATTGTTAGAGTGAATCCCATATGAAAAATGGAGAAAGGGTAGAGGCGTATGAACAAGAGCACGAGGCAATACACATGAAACGTGGTTGCCCCTGATCGTACCATCAAGAAAACAGCATCAAATGGGAACAAGAAAACCGGAAAGGGAAAGAAGAATTGAGCAGTAGGTTTTTTTAAATAGAACAATTTTGTTTTACAGTACAGGACGACACACGAAGCCAAATTCAACAAAAGTCGGTGGACGGTTGGAGAGGGTATTGGAGAAGAAGGGAGAATTGTAGTTTTGGAGATTTTATGGAGGTTATTGTTGTAACGTATACGATGTTATATTTGAGCGGGGGAGTTGGTTTTGAGAAGGCCGGTTAATACGCGTAAGTTAGGAATTGGTGTGGATGCGTTTTCGAATATGTAGCAACGTTTCAACATGAAGAGGATATGATTTAAAGTATCTTGCAACGTTTAAACATAGATTACGTGGCGGCAATCGAAATACGTCAATGGGTTTTTCAAGGTAGGAGAAAATTGCACAGGATCAAGGCCTTAGACAATTACACAGAATCAAGGCCACACAGTTGCAGGCTTGCAGCTATAGACGGGCCCAGTAGTATAGCCTATATGAACGGAAATTATATTCATGGACATGGAAGTCCTTTGGATTCCAATAATGGGAAAAATAATCATGGCGGAATAAAATCTAATTCATGTGGATATCTTTTGTCTTCAGATTCAAACAGGCTGTTTCTAACGGTGGTCAACACGGACGACCGTCCATGATCTATCATCTTAGGAGGCCTAAAAATTGTATGTAATATAATATATATATATATATATATATATATATATATATATATATATATATATATATATATATATATATATATATATATATATATATATAGGGGTGGGTTCAATGCAGAACCAAATTAAATCACCTAACTGCAGAACCATGTTCATCAATGAACAAATGCCATCAATGAACATAAATCACGCTGTAATCGTATATGTATGAACATATGTTCATTAATGAACAAACCTAACCTCAAGTCGTCACGCTGTAATCGTATATGTATGAACATATGTTCATTAATGAACATATGTTCATTAATGAACATATGTTCATTAATGAACATGGTTCTGCAGTTAGGTGATTTAATTTGGTTCTGTATTGAACCCGTCTCTATATATATATATATATATATATATATATATATATATATATATATATATATATATATATATATATATATATATATATATATATATATATATATATATATATATATATATATATATATATATATATATATATATATATATATATATATATATATATATATATATATATATATATATATATATATATATATATATATATATATATAGGGGCAGGATCAACATAGAACCACTTTTTATCCATAGAACCATAGAACCACATGTTCGGTACTGAACACGCACTATGTTCAGTACCGAACATACATATGTTCAGAGCTGAACATACGTATATGTTCATTAGTGAACATATATAATATATGTTCACTAATGAACATATACGTATGTTCAGCTCTGAACATATGTATGTTCGGTACTGAACATATGCATGTTCAGTACTGAACATAGTGGTTCTATGGTTCTATGTCTAATTTTGGTTCTATGTTGATCCCACCCCTATATATATATATATATATATATATATATATATATATATATATATATATATATATATATATATATATATATATATTATATATATATATATATATATATATATATATATATATATATATATATATATATATATATATATATATATATATATATATATATATATATATATATATATATATATATATATTTGTCTTCTAACAAATGCAAGTTGTTGAATATTTATATAATTTTTAAAAGCAAATGGTACTTCGGGGATAAGAATTTTTAATGAATTATTAGATGCACTGAAATTGTTACATCTTAATATGGATTATATAAAGGATCAAGGTTATGACAATAGTTCCAAATATTGAAGGAAAACACCAAGGTATTAAAAAACGACTATTTGTAATTGTTATAGCTATATATATCTTTAAAATTATCATTAGGAAAAACGCTAAAAAATGTTTTTTTATAAATGGTTTTGCTAAACTTTTTTAGTGGCCTTTGTTTCTCCTCATGTCCCGGGCCCCAAAAAAGTTTGGACCGGCCCTGAATTCAAAACGTCAAGCGCAACGGGTTTCAATGATTGGGGAGATTGATTCTCCTATCAATATTGGTATGAATGTTTAGAGGTGCATATCTGTCGATTAAAACGAAATCGTTTTTTTAGAAACTCGTTCAGTTCGAATCGTTCGTTTGAGAGATCGGATTTTGTTGAAACCATAGCGGTTTTAGGCGGTTTTTTATTATGAATTGGTTTGGTTTCGGTTTTGCTTAAACCGATTTTTATGAAAACTGGTTTCTGTTTAACCTATAAAGTATAAACAACCTACTTTTACTCAAAATTTGCCTCCAATTGATTAAATACATGTATTATATTTGGTTTTAAAATACAAAAAAAAACATAGTTTGAACTTCGAATAACATAATAACATAAACGTCAAAACTAAAAGCACTCGCCATTATAGTCTTGAAATTTGTCTGTTCATGAAATCGAATATTTTTAATCAAATAATCTTCAAGTTCATTATCATCTACTTAACTCATTCGAGGTGATATCCTAGTGCAGCATCTTCGCCTTGGATGAACTGTTCGACGGATGGTAAAAGCGAACCCTCAAGTAAAACGCAATTTTGTATCCTCTCAATATCGTCCAAGTAATCATTCAAGCAAATGCATACTTCCATCGACTGAGTGGATAGTCGTGACCTTCTTTCCAATATGACCCTATCACTAATAAAAAAATCATATTTCGAAGCTACATTGAAAGCGTGGACGATTAGTAAATCATGGGTCATGATAGCTAGAATCAGAAATTGTGGTTTCTTTTTTTTTCACCAAGCCATAATATCAAGGTTGTTAATTACATCGATGGAAAAGTGGGCTAAAAAGTTTGATGTCATATAATTGTACAATTAGTTGTCGGGGCCCAAGTTCGTTGGCGTATAGTCGCGACCTCCATCAAAATGTTATATAGTTAAATATTAGCTTCCTGGTCACTTCTTGATGATTCCCCATCCCCCTTTGCATAAAATCAACTATTAGATTAGTTTATGACCATTATTTGTTGTATAATAGTGAAATAATTTTCAAAAGCGCCAGTCAATTGAAAAGGTTAAGATGTTACAAAATATAGTTTGAGTTGACTTAAACCTAAATCTGTGACTATTTTGCTCATTAAAACTAATACAGTACCTAAATTTATAGTTTGATGTAAGGTTGTGATGAAAGTGAAAATCAAAGGCAACTCTCGATAATAACTTAAAAACTTGATTTTCATAGGGCTAACCATGTTCGCAAACATTGTAGTTCTTGACATTTCGTAATTAGTTACTTTTCTGTCATAACAAAATTTTGATTTAAACACCCGACAATAAATTTTTTCCTTTCTTAAAAACTTATGCAATTTTTCTTAATTCTCGCTTTTATGTTTAAAATTAACTTGTAGATAGTAAGTTAATTAGTGTTGGAATCATGTTTAATAAGTCTAAGACCTTCCAATTAAATTAACCATTTTGTACCTTGGAACAACATCTTTAACGTTTCTGGATCCTGCATATCTATTTGTTATTTTGAAGAATAAGATCTGAAAATTATGAAAACTATATAAATTTATTGAAACACCAATCCTAATAGTTGTTTTTTACAAAACTAATTTTATAAATCATTATTTTGCTTGTCAAATTCAGGTTGAATGTGTTATATATGTGTTATATATTATATAGAATGAAACGAGCTTGAATATCAAGTATTTTAGATCAGCTAATAGGGGCGAATATAGTAGCAAAGAATTTGTTGATTACTGTACTAATTATGGAATCAAAATACAGAAGACGGTTCCAGAGACACCTCAACGAAATGGAGTAGCTGAGAGGATGAACTGTACATTGAACGAGAGGGCTAAGAGAATGAGACTGCATGTATGTTTACCCAAGATGTTTTGGGCAAATTCGGTCAACACAACAACATATTTAATCAACAGCGGACCCTCAGTCCATATAGGGTTTAAAACTACAGAAGAGGAATAGAAAGTTCATGAGATTGCACTTGGACACTTGAAGGTTTTTTGTTGTGTCTCGTATGTCATAGTTAAAGACTCTGAGAGAGAGAGAGAAGATAGAGGCTAAGGAAGCAAATTCACTTTTATAGGCTATAGATTGGATGGTATGGGTTACCGCTTCTTGGATAACGAAAATAAAAGTGTTATCAAAAGCTGGGATGTGGTCTTCATCGAGAATGTCATATATAAGGATAAACTTGCAAAAAGCTCGGGCAAAAAAGCAACAAGAGAAAACAGAAAGTCAAGTCGAGTTTGAAGAGATCGTTGAAGATGGCGTTATGAAACCTGTCAATACTCCAGATATATGAAAGTTCAGGAAGCAGTTGGAGCTCTTCTATATATGGAGATAGTGGGAGCACAGAAATCAGTAGTTCTGAAGATGAGGTTGCAGATGATGCAGAGACCTCAACTCCTACTGTTCGTAGATCCACTAGAGTACAAAGACCTCTAGTCATCTATTCTCCTCTAGCAAAGTACTTGTTGTTTATAGATAATGGTGAACCTGAGTCTTATCCAAAGGTCTTAAGGATAAAAGATTTCATATATTAGAAGAAGGCTATAGAAGACGAGTTGAGCTCACTTAACAAGAACCAGACTTGGTCATTGGTCAAGCTCCCAATAGGGAAAAAAGCACTACAGAACAAGTGGGTGTTCCAGGTTAAAGATGAGATTAATGACAGTAAAAGATACAATGCACGATTGGTAGTAAAGGGTTCCAACAAAAATAGGGGGTCGATTATAATGAGATATTCTCCCAAGTTGTGAAGATGACTACAACCAGAATGATCTTGGGAATTATTATTAATCTTGGTTGACTTCATGTTAGATTTTAGATTTAGGACTCTCACTTTGTTCAATTGATTGTTATCTAGGGTAGGATTTTGGATTCGTACCTGCTTCGGATTAATGGCAGCTCTAAACTGTCAATATGTTATTGATCGACATCTTGAAAGTAGCTATCAATAGATGTGATTTTTACTTGATGAAATAAATGTCAATTGTGGAAAGATGACAGCTCTATGTCGATTTTTAAATTTGGGACCCAAACTTTGTTCATTCGGTTGATAATATGTCTATGCAGTTTAATAATGTTAGTTTTTATTATTTTAAATTTATTTGTATGAGTTGACTATGTGTTATTTGTTCAAAACATGTTAGACATACCCATAATAATAATTCACAAGTCCAAAAGCTTCATCTTTGGAGAACAACTCAAATCTCAAATATTAGATGATCATTTATCAATAAAGTCAGAAAAACAACAAGAAGGATAAAATAATATTAAACTTGAACTCCATATCAATAAACCAAAAAGATATTGATGCAATACATATGCAACTATTTCTGATCCCTAAGTCAATCTTAAAGTCCAATTCATTGATGGCTAGGTTTCGGGCCAATGTATGGTTAACACACCACATAACTTATTTATATGGGTCAGTGCAAGTTCCACAAAGATATCCCTTTATCATGCTACTGTAGGATTACAACATGTCATCCAAAACTAGGTTCTAGGGAGTCACCCTAAGAATATGTCATCCAAAACTAGGTTCTCGGGAGTCACCCTAAGAACCACACAATATGTAGCTAACCACCTTGTGAAAGTGATGATTCTATTGAGAGTATGATGACACAATTTTCATCTCAAGTTTTAAAAAAAAAATAGATATCAATGAGTGCTACTCAAATTCCTAATGCATCCTATGTGAATGTACAAGCAGGATGCTTACAAAATTCATTATGGCTTAAAATGATGCTTCAGATCATAACATATCATACTAAATAATTATTCAAACTAGATATATAAAATTAACTGAAGTTCCTACGGATTAGAAACCAGTTCAAGTCCAACCACAACCCAAAATCTCCATTAAGGAAATTAATCAACTTTGAAAATGTACAATGCATCAATGGGTTGTTTGATTCCAAATAAGTTATAAACTCTAAAATAAAGGTTGATTCAAGTATCACCTTATAGAATAGAGCTATAACTTGAATTCCACCATTGATGGGAAATGAAAGCTTAAAAATACTTGGATTCATATACAAGCATTGTAGAATAAGATTGAAGCTATAATAATGATCTAATGAATAAAACTAACTATAAACTCAAGAAAATATCAATTACACCCATAACATTTGGATTTGGA
This sequence comes from Cichorium intybus, assembly GCA_023525715.1. NCBI lineage: Eukaryota > Viridiplantae > Streptophyta > Magnoliopsida > Asterales > Asteraceae > Cichorium > Cichorium intybus. The sequence goes on along the minus strand of JAKNSD010000068.1, from coordinate 6,820 downwards.
TCAAATCATCAAACCTTAAGTTATTCTAGGTAAGAAGATATTCCTCTAAATGCTTGAATATGTATATTTAAACTTCAAACTAGACATCATTCCACCTTTAACTCATATGTTAAGATTAGAATTTGCGAAACCCATTCACTCTAGCTCTCCAAGTCATTGTCTAGTTTAAATAGGGGGAAATGGAGGGATATGTTTTTACTTTCATCATTTGGCAACTTATGTAACGTCCCAAATTCCGTAATAAAATTTTCGTTATAAAAACATGTCAAATACATAAAACGTAATATAAAATAGAAACCATCCGATTAAAACTTGATATTTAAAACGTATAAAACCTTGTTTATCTGTGACAATTGTAAATTTTGGTCAACGAAAGTCAACTGTAGTCGAACGAAGCGTACGTTAATCCTTATGTTGAAAAGTAATTTTTCCATAATTTTACAATGTATTATTAGATATTATAATACTACGTACGCTACTCAAAATAGTTATCGAGTAAACGCCGAAAATACGGATATTAAACTACTATAGCGTAAAAATTCGATAATCGTACAATTATTATTTTGAGAATAATAATATTCATAAAACGATGTATTCGTAAATACGAACCTGTGGATATATAGAACGTCGAAATCGGAGTTCGTATGTGAAAGTTACAACAGTTAAACCGCTGTGAACGGATAAATGTACACAGGGTTTGGACCTAAAATACAAAATGTGGTGCCTTAAACATCAAATATGAAATAACAAATCATATATTATGGAACGTAATACTATCTAGTATTTAATTTCAAAGCCAAATACAATTTTCGGTAAAATGCCGAAAATCGCGAAATCGGAAGAATACTGTGCTTAAACGCATATTTCAATGTCTAACGAGTTATAATTCAATCAAAATAAATGTTTGCAATGTTTTTATACAAAATATTTATTTAGAACTTCGTTTCGTCAAAAACTCATAAATTTTCACTAAAACGTCTTACGATTTTACAAAAATCACATATTTATATAAGTAGATTGTCATTTTTATAAAAATTAACCCACCCTACCCCTAACCCTACCCCCCCCCCCCATCAGCTGAAATCTCCCCATCACACCATGATCTTGGAGAGTACTATTCCATATCTAGGCATGAAGGCTAGAGTTGATTTCTTTTATTAAACAAATAAACACAAAATCTTTAAAAATCTAATAAAAGGCTTGGAAATTACTCATTTGAACACAACTTCATCCAACACTTCTCCCTCTCTCTCTCTCAAGATCTGATGATCTTCATCACTCTCTCCCTCTCATCTCTCCACCCACCACCACAAGTCACCATAAACCAACTCAAACCACCACCATTTCAAGTGTAATTCACTCCTCTTTGGTAAGATACTTTTCTTTAGTGATTTTAAACCTTATTACACCACTTTTATCTCATTTACACACACTAACATCTACGTAAACCCGTTGGATAATAGCTTTGTCCAAGGGACATTCGAGCTCCGAAGCTTAGATCTTGTCTTCTACCGTAAATCCCGCAAGAACAACCTTATTTTTAAGTAAAGCACGCATCAAGGGTGAGTTCATACCCCTCATTTTCATCTTTTCTAAACTTTTAGGGGGAGAATACAAGTTTACATGTTAAAAATGATGATTTACACAAGTTTATATGTGTTTATATACTATAAATAATGATTTACACAAGTTTATAAAACTAGTAGTTGTGTAAAAACGTTTTTGACATGAAATATGGTTAGATCTATGTATTACGAACATTATGATGTATTATGTTTGTGTAAAAGTTACAAAAGTATAAATAAGTTGTGTAAAAATACTAGATCTTTAATATAAACGTCATAAAAACGAAAACTAGTAAATACTACGTTTTTGTAACCGGAAACACTATTCTCTAACAAAAATGGTTATAATCAAGTTATTACACCATTTTTGTGGGAAATATCTTAAAAGATGTTATTTATAATCATCTAAATAAGTTATTTCGTTATTGTTCGTAAAAGTATGATTATTACAACGGTATACTAAAAATAGACTATTATAGGAATAGTATGTTTTTGTGACCGGAAATACGACTTTTCTAGTGATTTATAAAAACCACGTCAATTTGACGTGATAACGACTATTTAGACTTATAACGTCATAATAAACTTGGGAAATGATATTTTTACAAGGAAGTTGGTATTTTAAACAAAAATGACTATATTCAAAATAATGTGTATGAAAAATGACCATTTGGAAAGATTACCATCATTTTGACAAAATGACAAGATTTAAAATGTTGCCATCAATTATGTAAGATGACTAAAACAAATTTCTTGCCATGACATGTTGATAAACTTTAAATCTATCTTATTAGTATATTTAGTGCCTTAGATGTAAGAAATTATACTTTTCAACTCATTGACATCTTTTAGGCTTAAATACGTTAACACAACGAAAACATTTATATAAATTATAATGGGTATAATTTATGGAACGAACGACAAAGATACGACAGAAATATTAAAGATAATTATATAAATATATAATTATTACATACTATAATTATCATAGACAATTTGATAATTACAAACGTAAAGGAGTTTTCAGTATATTTATATACTATAATTATCATGGACATTTTTATAATTACGAATACAAAGGAGTTTTCACTACATTTACAAGCAAGGTTTTACACTATAATTATCATGAGTATATTTTGATAATTACAAATACAAAAGGGTTTTGATTTCAGTACGAACTAGGATAAAACATCACGTTGGGTGGTTATGTGAGACATTTCTTCACAGTATTGAAAGATGTACGCACTAAGTCCTGGATTATAACCTTAATCATTCATGAGCGAGATAGTTGTGTATAGATCTATAGGGGACTGACAATCACGCACCTAAGCTGCTAGCTACAGCTAGACCGGCAGGTCTGGGGTGACAAATGTCTTAACATTACGACGCCTAAAGAACGTCGTGGCAGGCCTACATACCAGTCACAGCAAGGTTATAATAACTCACATGAACGACAACGAATATCCTTAGTTTGGGGAAAAACATCTTCAAATGGTTTTATGTAAATATAAAACTACATGTTGCTCTACACAAAATATAAGTATGGTTTTTACTTATACATACGAGTTTTATGGGATTAAAACCACATTTTATCAAGATACAAATATATGTACGATTTTACTTATACAAACGAGTTTTATGGTATTAAAACTACATTCTAACAAGTTAAAAATATAAGTATGGTTTATTTATACACACTGGTTTTATGGAAATTAAAACTACAATTCAGTAAGATACAAATAAAAGTACGATTTCACCTACGTAAAGGTTTTACGGAATTAGATCTACAATTAATCTACGAATAAACATGTATTTACATGGTTTTGTACAAGAATAAGACTACGTAATACTATTTTCATGTATAGAACACTTATACATTTTCAGTCTTTGGGTTTTTAAGACTACGACTCATTTATAAGAAAATATTGGATTTTCTGGTTTCAAACACTATCTCTTTACAAGGAAAAATGGCTATGGATTTTCTCATACAAAAATCTTATAAACTCACCAACGTAATGTTGACACTCTTTCAAACTACTTGTATTCTCAGGTAACAATTAGTCAGGTCCGACTAACCTTTTGGAATGGGACGCGAAGCCGTCTCTTTTACTTATTTCGTTATCATACTGTAATTAGGTTGAAACAATACCGTTTGAACAATGTAACTTTCCAATTATAATGTATGATAGTTGTTTATCTACTTATGTTTCAATGTATGTAATGGTTGTGATACTATGTCCCGTTCCGCCCTCAGACGATTTCGCCATCGTGGTTTGGGGGTGTGACATTATCAAAAACGTTTACAAACATTATCCAGCAGAAAACTTGAATGTCAAAACACCAAACGCGATGCAGTCGCGCCGTGCTCCAAGCCCAAGCTAGCAAATACTTGAAAAACAGTTAGGGTGAAAGAGTAAGCACAAAGCTTAGTGAGTTCTCCAAAATACCACACGATCCATCATATAAGACACAAACATTTAGGTCATGGTCTCTGGGCTTACCCCGAACAACCTGGCTCTCGGTCTCACCCCGATCTACCCCGACTAGGACTCATAGGCTTGCCCCGTTCCGCCCGTCTTCGACTCAATGTGTGGACTCTCGAGCTTGCCCGATCCATCCGGCTCTCGGGCTCACCCTGATCCGCCTTCGCATGACAACCCCCTCTTAAATTAGTATCGGTACTAAATATACTTACCAATCATAGAAGCCTAAGCATTCAGTTTGACCCAACGGATCCCTACTCAAACACACAGTCACATAGATAGGGCACGAACAACCTAACATACAACACTGCACATCATGAAGTAAAGCTACAACGCATGTAACATCACCCATAGTATAGTGAGAAAACTCACATGATCCGCAACCGCAAGCTAGATAGCACTCCACGCGAGTGACCTCAGATCTCGACAACGCGAACCTCCTAAGAAGGATAAACTTCACTTAGAACTTCATAAAGCCCAAACATGATAAACCCCCGAGACAGGTACCCTGAACTCTCAAGTTTGACCAAAAGTGAAATTGGTCAAAACTACTAGATAGCGCCGCTATCTCCTCAAGATAGCGTCGCTATCTAGGAAATTTCTCAAAACTCCATTAAGCACTTAATCCATTCATCCATGGGTCAAGTCCTTCCAAAGCTCACCCAAAACAACCATTGACCCATAAAGTTGCCACCTTTATGATCAAACATGCCCAAAACTCAAAACCTACGTCCCAAAAGCTTAAAACTAACCAAAACAACCAAAGAGGGCTTGACTCACCCTCTAATATGACTTATTGGCACCAAAGGAGGTCCTAGAGACATAAAGTTCAAAGCTTTATCCTCTCTAACCAAGGACAATATCAAAAAGGGACAATTCCTCCATTTTCAACATCATAAAAACAAAACAACCATATAAACACAAATGGGATAAGATTTATACTCACAAAGGTCCAGACTATGCAGATCTTTATGATTCAAATTTAAAGAACCACTTCAATCGCCACCATGCACCATCACACCATTTCTTCTTCTTCAAGAAACCTTCTAAAAAGACTAAAAGAGCCAAAAACCACTACAAAGAGGCTAGAGAGAGAAAAAACGTTCTTGGGGGATGAAACATGAAGAATGGAGGCTATCCTAAGGTTTAATACCTTTATATATAGCCCAAAGCTTAAAATCTAGGGTTTTGGACTAAACAACACAGTTAGCGTCGCTAACTAGAGATCGTGCATCCCACAAACCCTGCGAACTTAACAACTCTAACCATTAACTTAGTGGCGCTAACTGCACTTACCGACTCTAACTCTTAACTTAGTGTCGCTAACTATAAAATTTCCCAAAATCTCATTCCATTAACATTGTACTTGAGCATTTTGGGAATAGGGTCTTACAACTTAACACCACAATAACTACTTCTTCTAAAGTGGTCACAACTTATGTCTACGAACTTACTCAATGTTTCTATTATACAAACAAACCTAATTAAGTATCATGCTTATCATTTTAGTCCTAACACTTAGTCAAGGATACGTCAAGATTAATTTCACCAAAATGACACTATTAGTCATCGAATTAAACTTTTCACCACTTACCTAAAAACATGTCCCAAAACTTATTACATTTATAGGCTTAGATAAAATAATCCTTACTAATTAATTACCAAACTTATTAGACCCTAATGTTATTCAAGATGCGGTCAAAGTCAAGTTTAGCCAATTTGATAAGTTTCATCCTTCATACTTGAATTTCTCAAATCGAGTTCAGCCAATTTGATAAGTTTCATCCTTCATACTTGAATTTCTCAAAATGAATGTTATAAACAATTTCAAATTAGAAAGCTCCACTTAAGATTTTGAGTTTTCATTTCATAACATTTAAGTCCTCAAGCTTAGCTAAATAAAGGTTATTTAAGTTTCTCAATATGGCAAATTTAGTCAATAACATAACAATTTCACATTCTACTAATATTAACGTATTCAAAAAAAAATTTATGTAATTTGTTTTATTCTCCATTTTTCATTTATTTTTATTTACTTTAATTTTCTCCATAAAGTTTTACTTTTACCAAAAAAGACAAAATTCTAGCCCCAAAATATATGAGTATTATACTTATCCACCCCTTTAGGATGATTCCATCCCTATAATCACTAAGAAGAACTAAAGTTTGTAACTTTCTTAATATAAACCAACTAAAGTTTCTTTACATACTAAGCTTAAAACAAATCATATGTGCTCAATGGTTATTAGAAATACTTCAAATTATCATTGAATTTCAAAGTTCCACCTTAAGGTTAACCATAAATCATAATATTTTCCTTAAGATCCACCTCTTAAAATTTCTATTCTTACAATTCCAAATTAAGAAAATTGATCATCAAAACAAACTTATATATATTCTTTTAATAAAGTCTAAAAAGTTTAACTTTTCTACATGTACCCTTAGATTCATAAACTATGTACTTTTATAAATCGGCCAACGAATCATCGTATCTTAATGATTATGTTAATCAAGAAATAGACCAAGTTATCAAGTGATTAAAAAACAAACATCACCTTTGCCCTTAAGTTCTTTATAAATACAACTTTCTTTCTCAGAAAAAAAGTTTACTTATAACATTAATCGAAAGAGTATACCAAGTATAAAAGTTTAATTACCATTGTTGAAGTTTCTACCCAAGTGACTATGAGGTGAGGGTGTAGGCATTAATAACGTGTTTTCATTTCTATCGATTTGAATTATACAAATATACAATGCATCAATATTTCCATA
>JAKNSD010000067.1:110476-125341 GCA_023525715.1 Cichorium intybus | reverse complement strand
GTTTTAATATATGTTTTATTCAATATACCAATCAGTATAAATAGAATTACATCAACGAGATCCAAAATAGAAGGGATAACAACTAAATGATAGACATAAAAGAGCTATATGATGATCATAAGCTAATAAACTAGAGTATATAGATTGAAGTTACCTTTTATGAGTATATGAGAAATTAAGAAGCAATGCCAAGAGATTATCGATAAAAGTTTTAATATATGTTATTCAATATACCAATCGGTATAGATAGAAGTACATCAATGAGATCCAAAATAGAAGGGATAACAACTAAAGGATAGACATACAAGAGCTAAAAGATAATCATCAGCTAGTAAACTAGAGTATATTAATTTCCTTCACTCCTATTCAAGTTGGACCGTGAAGATCACGAACACTTGCCAAGTAAGAATCGAAAGCGTTTGGTGCCAAGGGGTTTTGTGAAAATGTCAGTGATATGATATTTGGAGTTGATGTAGAACACCTTGATATCATGAGATTCGATTCTTTCACGTACAAAATAAAATTCAATTTGAACATATTTGGTACATTCATGGAAAATTAGATTATTCATAATATGACGTGCTCCTTGATTGTCGCAGTAAAGGGTCATAGAACTTAACTGAGACGCCTCAAAATCGTGCAATAACTTAGAAGCAGAACACAGACATTAAAACCGCCCGAGGGGGGAGGGGGGGGGGGACCATAACATCTGGACGAGCTTTGTGGGATCAGTTCTCGGTAATAAGAAACTAGTTGCAGGGGTATTTTCATCCAAAACAATCGATAATGACTATTCGGGATCCTTAAGATTAAATTTTATGTTTTCTTTAAAAAAATAGGTCAATATTTGATTTTCTTTTTTCATTTTAATGTACATTTTATCTTGTCAATGTACTACATAACATAATTAACTAAAAATTAACAAATAACCAAATGAAAGAACAGTTAACAATTGCATTTTACAAACATCAAAATAGTTTTAAGTTACTTGTAATTTTTTATAACAATTATACTTATACTTTAGTGACAATACATAATTAACTAATGATTTATAAATATAAAAAAATTAATAACTAACATATATATCTTTAACAAACAAGAGTATCTTAATTTCTATTTGAATTTTGGTAAGATGTATGTATATTATAACATTAGTTTTGTAAATAATACTCTATATTTTGACTAAATTATATAATAAAAAATTGTTGTAGGCTTTTAGTATCACGTAACAGTACATATCCCCTATGATGCCCTACCTCCTAATATGCCTTTCAAGTTTCAACTCTCAAATATAGTATCACATTCTAATATATTAGTGAGTGAGAAATAATTAAAGAGAGAAAAAAGAAAAGATTACAACTCCGACGATGAAGACTTTGGAGTGGAGAGGCAAAGAGCAAACAAATGTTAGTACAAGTTGCATAGCCTTGTAGAGAAAACACCGACGAACGCGAGTGAAAGTAGCAAACAATACAGAGGAACCACCAAAAACAGTGAACGACAATTAGAGTTGTAGTCGGTGAACGACAGAGACACAAAGATCGTCGTATTCTTTAGTTTCCGGTGACCAGTTTTTTCCGTTGATGAGTTTATTTCCGACAACGATATTCTTTAGTTTAGAAGTTTGTTGTTTCTCAAGATTAAGTTACTAATTGTAAATAAGAATAGTTTTTGGTTATTCATAGAAATTTAGTTTCCAAATAAATTGGTATCCTAAATTTATTGAGATTAGCTTTGATTTTATGGAGATTAGTTTTTGTTTTTTCATTATTCATAGAAATTTAGTTTCCAAATCAATTGGTATCCTAAATTTATTGAGATTAGCTCTGATTTTTTTTTTTCATTAAGTTTCCAAAGCAACCATATATGCGATCCAGATATTATGAGTTAAAAAATCAAGGCGGCCCTGGCCCCTTCATAGTTTCGTCCCTGAAATAACCGTTAAAGCAACAGGGTTTCACTCACCGTTGTTGCCATAGTTTTATATTATGCTTCAATGGATGGTCGGGAGACAACATATCGTTTCTTTGTTTTCCAATATAGAGGTATGCATCCAAACATAATAGGATCACCAGTATTGGATCTTCGGCTGAAAAGACATCCTAGCTAATCTTAATCCTAGAAATCCGTTAAAGCTAAGTCCCATTCTGAAGGTAGAAATTTGCCTTAACCAAGGTTTTTCAAGTAGCATGAAATTCTTCTGATTAAGTCCCAATGTTCTTGTCTCGATGATGAAATGAATTGGCTAAGTGTGTTTACTATGAGAGTAATGACTCGCATGGTGGCTTGTATGTATATAGGTCTCCTGATGAGTTGTCGATATTTTCCTGCATCAACAAGTGGTGAATCACTTGTAGTATACAACGAGCATTTTGCTCCACTACGGAGGAGCTCAGGTGGCATGTCTGACGTTCACTCTCGGCTAGGAGGATGTCTAATGTATATTTTTTTCAGCTTAGTAGCGTCCCATCAGGTGTGTCTACTACTTCAATGCCTAGGAAGTCTTTGCGGGTTCCTAAAATCTTGATGTTGAATTAGTTATTGATCTATGCTTTCACTTTAGTAATATTTTGACCAAGGTTCACCAAGACGATGATATCATCGACATATATGGGAGCGAAACATAGTTGATATGTTCCTTATAAATAAAAATATAATAGGCAGTCATTGAGGGTTGAAAACCAATCTCGCTTAACACTTAGGAGGTAAGTTTATTTTACCAGCTACAAGAAGCTTGTCACAAACCATATAGAGCCTTTTTAAGCATGCATACATGAATGTCTCCCTCTTTGGAAAATTCTCATGGAATTTTTATGTATACTTCATCCGTGAGTTCACCATGCGAGAAGGTGTTATCGACATTTATTTGGTGGATATCCTCTTTATTCTTTAGAGAAACAATTAACATAGTCTACATAGTAATAAGTTTTGTAACTAGCGCAAAAGTCTTGTGGAAATATATTCCTTCCATGTAACACCCGACTTATTAACAAAAACACCCCAAAAATTTTCATTTTTCAAACCAAATATTTTACAAATAAAACATAAGTAAGGGGTATCAGTTAATACAATGCGAGTACAAGAGTATCACGAAGTACAATACATAAAATATTATACATTCTTAAGTCGGGTCGTCACTTCAACATTAAGTCCTCAGTCACGGACTTTATCTTTTCCTTTAGCAGGGTCACGCTCACCTGCAGGGACATATCAAACAAACTGTGAGCTATAAAGCCCAATGAGTAATCAAGCAATCAAATACACATATACAAGAGAATAACAAAAATTAAACTCTTAAACAATTTCTGTCCCAAAAGTCATGGTCATCTTTGACCGCACCGTAATCATAGCCATAAAGGCCGCACCAAAATCATAGCCCGAAGGCCGCACCAAAATCATAGCCCGAAGGCCACACCATTTAATGTCAAATATAGTAATCTTAGCCAACAAGGCTGCACCAATATATCATACTAGATATAATCAAAATTACTCACCTGAAGGCTTGCTACTGCTAGCTTTCGTCGTTTCTTGCCTTGAAATGAAATCCGTAGGATTTTGTCCCGTACCTATAAATCAATTCATTTCACAATGATTATAGGTTAATATACCATTTCAGTTGGTTCTAATGCACAAGAGTCTAATATAAGACTAATTCCAAGCATTAACCATTGGTATAAAAATTTAATACACTTCCCGAAATACGCGTATTCTACTACAGTACTTTCGGGAGGTCGTATTCATATTCCGATAATTTTCCATGAAGTTTTACAATATATTTAACCTATGTTCAAAATTTTAGGTCAATCGGATAAGCCTAGCATTGAAATCAAGCTTGGAAAATGCACCAAGATTTAACAGAGGCAAAATTGCTCACTGCCGCGAGGTCGGGTCGCGATCCCTGCGACTCCAGGCAGTGAGCTCCGATTTTGGTGCTAAAAACTTCATTTTCCTCTTGTTAAGCACTTATTGCTCGACTTAATCACAAGGAAATGTTCCAAGACCAAAACCTTTGATTATTAACTAGTTTTAAACCATAAAATGATCAAATTCAACAAATTATACAACTTCCCGTTTTTTGCATTTTTGCTCCAAAAACGAAATTATTGAGTTCTACTTGCTTCTAATGATTTCTTTCAGTCATTATAGCCTCTAGAACTCCTTTTAATCCATTAGAAACATGTTTATCACAAGAACTCATCATCTAGGGTTCTTGATCAAAATCTCAATTCTTGAATTATAGCAACCTACTTCCATTTTCTTGAATTAAGTCCTTTTTAGTATGACTTAATGGAAGTATTGAGCTACTTATCACATAATTTCATAACTGAAATTGCACATTTCAGTTTCTATGAAAATCCCTCAAGAACAAACAATCAAGAACTTGGAATATTTACCTCCAAAAGCTTCCAATACTACCCTTTTAAACCAAGGATCAAATTCCAAGCTTCAAACCTTCAAGAATCCTTCACGATTTCTAGAAAAATCAGTCACGAACTCTCTCCCGTAAGCCTCTAAAATCTGCACACAAATGGAAGAAGCTTCCATCCTTTTATACTTCCAGAAATTACAATTTGGTCCTTGAAGTTGCATTTCTAGAACTTTTGCCACAACTTACTAAATAAATGACAAAATCAGATTATTATAACATTTTAAGTCCAAGACTCAAAATATTATTACCAAACAAGTCATTTTCTGTCCAAAAGACCAAATTACCCTTTTGAGGTAAAATGACCATTTTGCCCTTTTATTATAATTATATAATAAACATGTTTTCGGCGTTACAAATTCTCCCCTCCTTTAAGAGATTTCGTCCCCGAAATCATACAAATAGTTGAGGATATTTCTCCCTCATTTCACTTTCGGTCTCCCACGTCATGTCGGAACCTTTGTGATGACGCCAAAGGACTTTCACCATGCTGATCTTCTTATTTCGCAGCTGTCTTATCTTGCGGTCTAACACCTGCTCAGGTTGTTCCGGGTATCTCAACTTTTCATCCACTTCAATTTCAGCAAGAGGTACATGTTGAGACTTATCAAACAACGTTTTCCTCAAATGGGACACATGGAATACATCATGTATACCATGAAGTTCATCAGGTAACTCCAATCTATACGCTACGGCTCCAACCCTTTGGGATATACGGAAAGGTCCAATAAAGCGAGGACTCAACTTTCCTTTCTTCCCAAAACGAATTAAGCCTTTCCAAGGAGATACTTTGAGCATAACCATATCTCCTACTTGAAATTTTATCGGTTTCACCCTTTTGTCCGCATACTGTTTCTGTCTATTCTGAGCTACCTTCAAATTTTCGCGTATCAGTTTGATCTTTTCTTCAGTCTGTGCTACAATTTCGGGTCCAGCCAACGACTTTTCCCCAACTTCAGTCCAGCAGGTCGGAGTACGGCACGGTGCTAAATACAAGGCTTCATACGGGGCCATCTGAATGCTGGAATGATAGCTGTTATTGTACGCGAATTCTACCAAAGGCAAATGATCTTCCCAGCTTCCACCGAAATCTATGACACAAGTTCTCAACATGTCTTCCAAAGTCTGGATTGTTCTTTCACTCTGACCATCGGTCTGCGGGTGATATGCTGTACTCATAAGTACTTTTGTACCCAGTTGCTTTTGAAGACTCTGCCAAAAATGAGAAGTAAACCTACTGTCTCGGTCCGATACAATCGATGCTGGTAACCCATGCCGACAAATTACCTCATCAATGTAGATTTTTGCCAATTGATCTACTCTGTACTTTTCTTTATATGGTATGAACTGTGCCGATTTGGTCAATCGATCTACAATCACCCATATAGAATCATAACCTCGCGGTGTCCGCGGCAACTTCGTCACAAAATCCATGGTAATATGGTCCCATTTCTTCTCTGGAACCGGCAATGGTTGTATTTCCCCATATGGTTTCTGATGGTTTGACTTCACTTGCAAACAAGTCAAACATCTTTCCACAAATCTTCCGATGTCCCTCTTCATTCCAGGCCACCAATACATCGGTTTTAACGTCCGATACATCTTAGTACTGCCCGGATGAACTGCATATCGGCTATAATGGGCATCTTCTAAAAGTAAATTCCGCGCTTCTCCTTGTTTTGGAACCCATATTCGACCTCCGAAGGTCTTCAATTTCTGAGCATTTTCTTCCAGATGCTTCAAATATCCAACCATTCTTTCGCTTTTTACATTCTCCGGCTTACACGCCTCTTCTTGTGCTGCACGAATCAATTCTGGTAATCGACTTGCTACACCCAAACATGCGGATGTAACTTTCAAAGGAGCTTCTTTTCGGCTTAGAGCATCAGCCACCACATTCGCCTTACCAGGGTGGTACTGAATTTCAAAGTCAAAGTCTTTAAGAAGATCCATCCACCGTTGCTGTCGCATGTTAAGCTCCTTTTGATCGAATAAATACTTTAAACTTTTGTGGTCCGTATAGACAACAAATTTCACACCATATAGATAGTGTCTCCACAGCTTCAATGCTAGAACCACCGCAGCTAATTCCAGATCATGAACTGGATATTTCTTTTCAGCATCTTTTAGTTGGCGGGACGCATAGGCTATGACCCGACCTTTCTGCATTAGAACACACCCAAGTCCAACTCTAGAAGCATCGCTGTAGATCACATACTCTTCTCCGCTTTGTGGTAGTGCTAACACCGGTGCTTCACATAAAGCTTGTTTCAACTTCTGAAATGCTTCTTACTGCTTTTCAGCCCACGTGAACTTTTCACCTTTCTTGGTCAACTTGGTCAACGGGACAGCTATCGAGGAGAAATTCTCGACAAATCTTCTGTAATAGCCTGCCAAACCAAGTAAACTTCGTACTTCAGTGGGACTTCTAGGCGGTTCCCATTTCATCACGGCTACAACCTTTGCTGGATCTACTTTCACCCCTTCAGCATTGATTACATGGCCAAGGAATTGGACTTCTCTTAACCAGAATTCACACTTGGAGAATTTAGCATACAACTTTTCTCGGCGAAGCAACTCCAATACTTGTCGCAGGTGCACTTCATGTTCCGTCTGGCTTCGGGAATACACCAAAATGTCATCTATAAACACGATCACCGAGGTATCAAGGTACGGTCGACACACCCGGTTCATGAGATCCATGAATACGGCTGGAGCATTGGTTAACCCGAAAGGCATCACCAAAAACTCATAATGACCGTATCTCGTTCGGAAAGCTGTCTTCGGAATATCTGACTCCCTTATCTTCAACTGGTGGTATCCTGACCTCAGATCAATCTTGGAAAAGTAGGACGCGCCTTGTAGCTGGTCAAACAAGTCGTCTATTCTGGGTAGCGGGTACTTGTTCTTCACCGTGATCTTGTTTAATTCCCGATAGTCAATGCACATGCGCATTGACCCACCTTTCTTCTTGACGAACAAAATAGGGGCTCCCCAAGGCGAGGTACTCGGTCTGATGAAACCCCTGTCTAGCAATTCTTCCAGTTGCTTCCGCAGTTCCACCATCTCTGAAGGTGCTAAACGGTATGGAGCTCGGGCAACAGGTGCAGCTCCCGGAACCAGTTCAATCGTGAACTCAACCTGTCGATCTGGTGGCAACCCTGGAAGTTCATCTGGAAACACATCTGGGAACTCGTTCACCACATTCACATTCGCTACCCCCACTTTAATCGGTTGAGCCACCGTTACATAAGCTAGATAGGACATCCCTCCTTTACTGAGACAGCTTCGGGCTTGAGCAAAGGAGATGACTGGCATTCTCAATCGGGGTCGTTCACCCTGAATCTTTATCCATTCTCCATCCGGTGTTAACACTGTGATGTTTTTATTTCTGTAATCCATATTAGCATAGTTCGTTGCTAACCAATCCATTCCCACAATCACACCAAATTCGTTGGTAGTCATCGGCTTCAAATCTATAGGGAAAACGGTCCCGTAGATTTTAAGCTGACAACCTTCCAGATGTTTAGAAACCCAAACATATCGGCCGTCCGCTATAGCCACTTCCAAGCTTTCATCCATTGGTGTTAACAGTACATTCAGGCGAGGCAACAAGGACTCCGATACAAAACAGTGTGTTGCTCCAGGATCAAAAATAACATATACAGGTATGGAATTAAGAGTGAAGATACCTGCCACCACATCCGTCTTCTCACGGGCTTCCTCCACAGTCATCTGGAAAGCTCGCGAGGCCACCGGTCGTCCCCTGTTCTTTGGCTCTTCTTTCTTCCCGCCTTGATCTATCCTGGGTCTATCACTGATTGTTCCAGATTTCAACTCGGGACAGTTCAGGCGAAGATGATCCGTAGCTCCACATTGGAAACACCTACGTTCCGCCCGACAGTTGTTAGCATCATGTCCCGGTTTTCCACAATTTCGACAACTGGTGGATGTAGTGTTGACTCGGCAACTCCCAGAGTGCCATTTTCTGCATTTTTCACACCACTTTCTATCGTCTCTTTGACCTTTACCCTTAGACCCGGATTGTTGCGACTTTTTCTGAGGCGTCCAAACTTGGTCTTCCGCCTTTCGTTTCGTTTCCAAAACTTTCTTTTCATCTTCCTGTCGCTTCAGTTCTGTTTCTCTTTCCGTGGCTCGATCCACCACTTGCCGGAAAGTAGTTAGTTTCAACGGTTGCACAATCTCTCTAATTCGGGTTGTCAACCCCCGGACATACTTGTCGATCTTTCTCTTTTCGGTGTAGATATGGTGTTCCGCAAACCTAGCTTTCTCCAGAAAGCTAAGAGTATATTCCTGAACAGATCGGGAACCCTGTTCCAAATGCAGGAATTCATCCTCCAACTTCTGAATAGCTACTTCCGAGCAGTATTCTTCATTAAACTTTGTATTGAATTGCTCCCAATGTATCGATTGGGTTGAATCAAGATCCAGTGATTTGTAATAGGTTTGCCACCAATGTAATGCACCGCTTGTAAGTTGGTTCGTGGCAAATTCCACTTTATCATCATCCGCACACTTGCTTACTCTGAACACCTTCTCAATATGCATGATCCATTCCATAGCTTTGACTGGATCATCTGTCCCCGAGAATTCCTTTGGTTTACAACCAAGGAAGGATTTATACGTACACCCAACTTTCTTTATCGAGGCTTCCCCACCTTGAGTTTCTTTTATTGCCCGGGCCCGACTTTCTCCCTGGCTTTCATTTTCTGGTTGCCCGTCATGAACACTTTTTGCAGCCTCATCGGTAGGAATTGGATTTGCACTTGGGTTGGGATTGCCACTCGGGTTGGGATTGTTCGTTAATGTAGGCATCATTTGCCTAACTACCTCTTCCACTATCGCCCGTATATCGGGTGGATTTTGTCCCACCGGTTCCCGTGCTGGTGCTCTTCGCCCAACAGA
Organism: Cichorium intybus; assembly: GCA_023525715.1. Taxonomy (NCBI): domain Eukaryota; kingdom Viridiplantae; phylum Streptophyta; class Magnoliopsida; order Asterales; family Asteraceae; genus Cichorium; species Cichorium intybus. The sequence goes on along the minus strand of JAKNSD010000067.1, from coordinate 115,989 downwards.
GCCGCGTGACCGAGCTGGTCCACTTCTTGCAGTTCCACGCGAATTCGCACCAGTAGGATTGCTTCGTGTATTTCTCATACTTCAAAATTTCAGCAAACCATTAGATTGCATATATAATAATAAACTTATATATATCTAACAGTCCATTTATCTGTTTTTCTCTCAAGGTTTAAGTCCAGGAATCTAATCTAAGACACCTAGTTCACTTAAACCACGGCTCTGATACCAACTTGTAACACCCGACTTATTAACAAAAACACCCCAAAAATTTTCATTTTTCAAACCAAATATTTTACAAATAAAACATAAGTAAGGGGTATCAGTTAATACAATGCGAGTACAAGAGTATCACGAAGTACAATACATAAAATATTATACATTCTTAAGCCGGGTCGTCACTTCAACATTAAGTCCTCAGTCACGGACTTTATCTTTTCCTTTAGCAGGGTCACGCTCACCTGCAGGGACATATCAAACAAACTGTGAGCTATAAAGCCCAATGAGTAATCAAGCAATCAAATACACATATACAAGAGAATAACAAAAATTAAACTCTTAAACAATTTCTGTCCCAAAAGTCATGGTCATCTTTGACCGCATCGTAATCATAGCCATAAAGGCCGCACCGAATATCATAGCCCGAAGGCCGCACCAAAATCATAGCCCGAAGGCCGCACCAAAATCATAGCCCGAAGGCCGCACCATTTAATGTCAAAGATAGTAATCTTAGCCAACAAGGCTGCACCAATATATCATACTAGATATAATCAAGATTACTCACCTGAAGGCTTGCTACTGCTAGCTTTCGTCGTTTCTTGCCTTGAAATGAAATCCGTAGGATTTTGTCCCGTACCTATAAATCAATTCATTTCACAATGATTATAGGTTAATATACCATTTCAGTTTGTTCTAATGCACAAGAGTCTAATATAAGACTAATTCCAAGCATTAACCATTGGTATAAAAATTTAATACACTTCCCGAAATACGCGTATTCTACTACAGTACTTTCGGGAGGTCGTATTCGTATTCCGATAATTTTCCATGAAGTTTTACAACATATTTAACCTATGTTCAAAATTTCAGGTCAATCGGATAAGCCTAGCATTGAAATCAAGCTTGGAAAATGCACCAAGATTTAACAGAGGCAAAATTGCTCACTGCCGCGAGGTCGGGTCGCGATCGACCCCTGGGTCGGGTCGCGATCCCTGCGACTCCAGGCAGTGAGCTCCGATTTTGGTGCTAAAAACTCCATTTTCCTCTTGTTAAGCACTTATTGCTCGACTTAATCACAAGGAAATGTTCCAAGACCAAAACCTTTGATTATTAAATAGTTTTAAACCATAAAATGATCAAATTCAAACAATTTATACAACTTCCCGTTTTTTGCATTTTTGCTCCAAAAACGAAATTATTGAGTTCTACTTGCTTCTAATGATTTCTTTCAGTCATTATAGCCTCTAGAACTCCTTTTAATCCATTAGAAACATGTTTATCACAAGAACTCATCATCTAGGGTTCTTGATCAAAATCTCAATTCTTGAATTATAGCAACCTACTTCCATTTTCTTGAATTAAGTCCTTTTTAGTATGACTTAATGGAAGTATTGAGCTACTTATCACATAATTTCATAACTGAAATTGCACATTTTAGTTTCTATGAAAATCCCTCAAGAACAAACAATCAAGAACTTGGAATATTTACCTCCAAAAGCTTTCAATACTACCCTTTTAAACCAAGGATCAAATTCCAAGCTTCAAACCTTCAAGAATCCCTCACGATTTCTGGAAAAATCAGTCACGAACTCTCTCCCGTAAGCCTCTAAAATCTGCACACAAATGGAAGAAGCTTCCATCCTTTTATACTTCAAGAAATTACAATTTGGTCCTTGAAGTTGCATTTCTAGAACTTTTGCCACAACTTACTAAATAAATGACAAAATCAGATTATTATAACATTTTAAGTCCAAGACTCAAAATATTATTACCAAACAAGTCCTTTTCTGTCCAAAAGACCAAATTACCCTTTTGAGGTAAAATGACCATTTTGCCCTTTTATTATATTTATATAATAAACATGTTTTCGGTGTTACATTCCACTTGAGTGAAACCCTTCACGACCAAACTTGCCTTATAACGCCTGACTTCTACCATTGGGTTATATTTGATATTTTACAACCATTTTGAATAAATTTCCTTTTTCTATGTGGTAAGTGTGTCATTGTCTAAGTTCATTTTTTCTCGGGAGTCACTATCTCCTTGTGTATGCCATCACACGATTTTTTTTGTTGATTTACTACACATTTTCCAAGTTGACTATAAAAATCAGTCAACTTGCACGACCACTTTGTAAAAATGACAACTTTCACTGTAGAAGGAGTGAATATCAGGTCTTGGTAAATCTTTTTGATAAAATAGACTCCTAATTTAAAATACATCTTCTGACCTCATGTTATTTGAAATTTTGTAGATTTATTTATGAATTTCCCAAGTCAACTATTGAAACTAGTAGACTGTTTGGACCAGTCGTTTAATGTTTCACTTTTCACCATACTTAGGAATGGAATCAGGTTAAGGTCTCTGAATGTAGGAAAATAGGAATCCATACAAAGATCTGAGACTTGACCTCATCTCATTTAGAGTCTTTTATAATTTACTATGAATTTGTAAAGTGGATTGATGCATACAGTAAACTGCACATACCACCATGGAATGATTTTAACTTTTCCATTAATTTATTGGGAAATAGATTAAGTAATTTTTAGGATGAAAATAGACTCCTTTAAGAGACTCTATCCCTTGACCTTGCCCTAACTAGGATTTTTTTTCCCGATTTTTGGTGATGTTTTTTTGATAACGGTGGACAGAATAACCAACATTCTGATTTTGTTTATGTTTGTGTCTACTTTACATGCCTTCATTAAGCACTTAATCCAAAAATGTTTTTATCCATTAAACCATTAAGAAATCATTCCTGGATGAGAAAAATACTTGCATTCATGTTAAGATCCTCTTTAGTGACTAAGAGCTTCTTTAGAAGAAAGATAACAAAGTTCAGATTTCACATAAAATCATAACTTTAGTTTTTGAGTCAACCTTTCGTCTTAACCATTAAGAACCAAGAAAAAAAACCATTTGACTTAGACATGCACACATTTCAGCCACCATATGATGGTGGTGTCATGGTGATTTACGGTGGTGTTATGGTGGTAAACACCCATATAAACACATTAACAAGAAGATAAACTTTAAACTACATGCATGAAGACCAAAGCTTATTTAAGCTCAGTCATGGAATTTAGGAGGGACAACAACCTAATACAACCCTTTTCATGGTGGTTGGTGGCGGCGATGCAGTGGTTTATGGTGGTTTCTGGCCGTAGAAAGAAAAAGAAGGAAAAGAAATGCTCACCACTTCCAACGCACTCCCTCTTCACCATATTCTTCTTCTCAGTCTATCCTTGCTCCTCTAGCAACCATTCCCTTCGGCCACCTCCCAAACCTCCAACAGGTGCACTGATCAGCAGTAGAGAAATAGATTGAATTTTGTTCCAGAGTCCTCTCATCTTTGTGAAGTATGTCGATAAGGTGTCTAGCATTGTCATTGTTAATGCTCTCTTCAACTTGATTGCACAAGTGACACTTTCTCTTCCAAACCTTTCTTGAAGTTAGTCCCAGATTTCTTTGGCAATTGTTGTGTATTTCATGTTGTTATGTATCTCCTTCTACATGGATGTGGACATGTGGTTTGCCGTCCTTTTATGATGGCATCACTTCATTGCTATATGCTTTCAAATTTTGTGAGCCTTCTGCCGACTATAGTATTGTCCCGTCAATGAAGCTAAATATATATTTAACGAAGAGGAATTCCTTCATCTCTTGCGAACAATCTTTATAGTTGATGTCATTGAGGCTTCCATTGACATGCATCCGACGAGGATAATCATTTGGGTGCATGTAGTAAGGGGTGGGGGTCGAATCAGATGATGGGTTGGCGATGGCTTCCACAATAACTTCATCTGACTTTGCCATGAGTTCCTCCATTCTAGGTTATATGTTCATTGAACCTGCGTTGATACCGTAAGAATATGAGAAGTAAAGTAGTGCAAACTGCCAATAGATTATTGATTGAAGTTTCAGTATATGTTATTCAATATACCAATCGAGTATATACACCTAGAAGTACATAAACAAGATCCTAAATAAAAGCGATACAATTAAGGATAGACGTAAAAGAGCTAGAGTATATTGTTTCCTTTGATACATTTTTTAACATCGTCATAAAATTTAAACATTACAATTTTTACACAAGTTATCCGTTATTTTCTTATGTTTATCTGTCATCATGTCATTTCATGCATGCTTAAAATTATTAGGCATCTACTCTTTGTAAGTATGTTATATCCTTTTATGTTTATAGATCAACACTAGCTTGCTTTCATAATCGAATTACTTCGCAAATCAAAGCTACTTAGCTCAAAATGTTTGGCTCGTAAAGCTCGATATAAACTGAAGTCAAATATTTATAAACTCTTAGTAAACTTGCCATGGATTTTAATCTTGAGTCTGTGCTGATTAAAGCTTGATGAGTTTATTTATATAAACTATAGTTATTGATTACATATACACATATTATGATAATGGTTTGTAAATAGGCTTGACAAACAATTTAGATAAACTTACATTGGATAGCCTGGTGAGCATTTATAAAGTAAACTCGGGCTCAAATGAGAAAAGTTTGATTTGATATGTCAAGCAGGCCCGTTCCTGAGGGTGGTTAACACGGGCGACCGCCCAGGGCCCATCGTCTTAGGGGGCCCAAAAATTGTATCTCCTATATAATATATATGTATATATTTGTCTTCAAACAAATACAAGTTGTTGAATACTTATATAACTTTTAAAAGCAATAATGAATTATTAGATGCACTGAAATTGTTACATCTTAATATGAGTTATATAAGGAATCAAGGTTATGACAATAGTTCCAAATATTGAAGAAAAACACCAAGATATTAAAAAACGACTACTTGTAATTGTTATATATATATATATATATATATATATATATATATATATATATATATATATATATATATATATATATATATATATATATATATATATATCTTTAAAACCATCATTATGAAAATGCTAGAAAATATTTTTTTATAAATGGCTTTGCTAAATTTTTTTAGGGGCCTTTGTTTCTCCTCTCGCCCCGGGCCCCAAAAGATTTTGGACCGGCCCTAATGTCAAGTTTGATTTGAAAAGTTCAAGTTTGATTTGATATGTCAAGTAATTTATAGACATTAATTAGTAACCATAATGAATTAAAAGAAGTTAGAAAATCTTCGACTTGAAAGAGCTCCATTTGATTTCGCCACCGAGTGACTCGTGACCCAACAAAAATTCAATTTTTTACATCCTTAATTACACGTACTACTAATAGCCTTTATATATTTACAATGCAATTGACCACTTATAAATTTAATCCCAATTTCTTATGTTTG
>JAKNSD010000067.1:15817-110453 GCA_023525715.1 Cichorium intybus | reverse complement strand
CAACTCTATTCTATATGAGTCGCATACTCCTTGCATTCACATTCAATGGAGTGAGAGACGTTCATGACTTCACATCTTGGGTTTGTAGGGCATGTGAAGACGATCAGAAGTTGCTTGATGGGAGGAGACGCTACTGTAGAAGAAAAGATATAAGGAGAGGTTGTTGTACATGTTCTTTTTTTTTGTTCAGATGCCCTCTTATTCTTCAAGAATGTATGCTCCATTCTTCAAGAATGCTTCCATTCTTGAGAGGTTGTTGTACGTGTGCTTTTTTTTGTTCAAATACCCTCTTATTCTTCAAGAATGCATGCTTCATACTTTAAGAATGCTTCCATTCTTCAAGAATGTGGAAAAACATATGTTCGAATTCTTCAAGAATTATTTAGTTGCAAAGACGATCCAGAACGGAAGACGGGGCAAAAATGAAGTGTATTCTTTAAGAATTGTAGTGTGTTACGTCAAGAATGAAATGTATTTTCTTAGAATGACAATGTATTTTTTTCAAGAATTATATTATGTGATCATCTGCATTTTTCTTATGTACAATTATTTTTTATGTGCGGTTATTTTTTTATGCGAATTATTACTCATCACGTAATACAGTTATAAATTATTAATAATACAAATACTTATTAAATATAAATCCCACAAAATTAGGAGATAAATAAGGTATTTTCTTTTTTAAATATTTATTAATAGACTAAAATACCCTTTATAATTGTTTAATTGTAAAATCTAATTAATTAATTGTTACAAATTTACAATTAGGCCTTTGAATCTAACACCATTGATTATTTCGATTGGACGCTCCACATTTGGTCTTACATTCACATAATAATTGTAAATTGTATTCGATCATATATATATATATATATATATATATATATATATATATATATATATATATATATATATATATATATATATATATATATATATATAGAGAGAGAGAGAGAGAGAGAGAGAGAGAGAGTAAAGATCTAATGAGAACCATTAATTTCATGAGAACCTAGGAATCAATCCTTGACCACTAGATCAAAAAAATTGATGGTTAAGATGCAAGGTGGCAATTTTGTAATTTATATTAATTTCAATGGTGTATTTGACTTTTTAAAAAGGAAATTAAGGGTAGATTTGACATAACAAAAAAAATCGGATCCTACAAAACTGGGAACTCCCTAATTTACGTGAAACAGATTCTCTCTCTTTCTCTCTTCGCCGCCTCCCTGTTTTAATCATGATTTCCTCAATCGATTTGAAAGCCTTAGCCGACGATTAAAAGATCATGGGATACACATTGCTTCAGAATTTGAAACCCTAGCCGATGATTCAACGATTCACCGCCTCTCTCTCTTCTGGATTTGAAAGCCCTAGCCGATGAAAAACGTGAACTCACCTGGTTCCATAACCAGGTAATCGACTATATCCCCTTCCCTGTTTGTGCTTTGATTTTGTTTAAATGTAATTTCAGTTTGAGATTGAGAATTCGTTCCCCTTCCCCAACTCATCGTTATGACAATCTTAATGTTCATTGGCGGTGAGGTTTTTACTTCAATGGTTGCATTCCTTTTGCGTAGTTGTTCACGTCATAGTGCTATAAAAAGGGTGGTCGAGTGAATGACTCCATGAGTGATCTTGGCATCCCACAAAACTTTCACGACCATCTTGAGCTAGGCACCATAGCCAACCGGCCCAACCCTGAATTCGAGAGCTTAAAATCAGATATTTTCAAATTTGTTATGATCCAGAACCAGTCGATGATACGGATAGTTGAAGTACAAATCCATTAAATTTTTGGGTTTTTTAGTAATGGGTTACTTATTACTGGTCCAAATTTTAGGTGTAATCTCAGTTTTGGTATACCTAAATGTCATCTCAAGTGCCAAAAACGTACTTGAACAAAAAGGTCTAAGGCTAGTGGGAGTACCCATCACATTGCACAAATGTGATGGGCGCCACGTCATCGCCACATAGGATTTTACCCCATCACACTCCATCACATTACACACTTTATACCTATCACATTTCATCACACCACATCATCTTTTTTAATTAAAAAAATTCAAAAATAAATTAAAACATAATTTTTAAATTAAAAATCATTACATTAAAAATAAAAGTTACACTAAAATTAAAAAACAGCAACAAAAACAAACAAAAAAACTAACTTAGAAAAAAAATGACACTTGGAAAATAAACGTAAACTAGTTGTCGTTCCTAGGGCAATATTTTGCGCAGACATTTTCCCGCATTGCCAAGAAAATCTCCAAATCCTCGCCCTCGAAGTCGGTTGTTTTTTTTGCCAACAAGTTGATATCGGCGTTTCGTTGTAACTCCCGTTGCGTTTGGACTATTTCTTGTTCGGCCCGACCCATAATCCCGACCTTGTCGCTTTGTAATTGGACGTATCGGTCGAATTTTTCGCCAAAAAATCCATAATGCTCAACTCCGAACCGGAACCCGAAGCCGCTTTCTTGGCCGCTTTTTTGGCCTTGTCTCGCCCCATCGGTCGACGGACGGTTGGGGTTCGTCTTTTTCAAGATCCACGGGCTCGTCGTTCACGTCGATATAAGTTCGCCCGTCCAATTGTTGTGATGTTTCTAGGTGGACCGACCTCGATCGTTTAGTTCCCGAAGATTGTGAATCTTCGACAAGGAGCCATTTCAGTTGTTTTTTCAACTCGCTCCAAGCTTGCATATACGAGAATGCTTTCCGAGTGGGCGTTGTTGTTTCGTATTGTTTTAACGTCGAGTTCAAAACGTCGAAATCGTTGGACCCGCTTTTCCGCATTTTCGTGAGATTATTGAAGATTCCGTTAAATTGGTTGAGTTTGATTCGCATCTCCCGAAATTTCCTGGTTATTTTATCGATGGTTCGGGATTTTTCACCCATTAAATCGTAAAATAACGCTTGAACTTTGCTCCAAAAAGTGTCAAGCGTTTGCGAGTCCCCGACGATCGGGTCAACGGAAGCGGAAATGTACGCCTTGATAAAATTTAGTTCTTCCTCTTTCGTCCAATTCGTTCGTTTTTCGCCCACCGTTTTTTTGCCTTCCTCCTTGCGGCCCGACGGGTTTGGTTGTCGTCTTCTTCTTGTGTCTCTTGAACGATTTCGGAAGACACCGGTTGCTGTTGTGACATTGGTGGTTGCGATGATTGCGATGGAAAAGATTGCGGTTGAAACGAGAACGGGAGTTGAAATTGTTGATATGGGTTGAATGGCAGAAATGGTTGTTGAAAAAGTGGTGGTTGTGAGATCGGCGACCTGCCTTGAAGTAAATTCACAAAACCACCTCGGGGAGATTCAAGGCTCGGGTATTGACGCGGGGTCGAGTTTAATCCGAACGGATCATACTCACGATTTTGGTTTGAAGGTGGGGTGTTTGGATTTTGATCCATGCAAAAGATGTTGGAAATTTTGTGTGTGTTTGAGTTAAAAAGATGACGAAGTTGTGTATGTTTGAGGTAAAAAGAGGTGTATATATATATGTTTAAATGTTTCTAAAATTAAAAAAGGTAAATTTTTTTTTAAATTATAGCCGTTCAACGGCTAGGAGGCTTTTATTGGCTGTGATCGGGCGTGAAGGGCATCACGTGAGACCACGATCACAGACAATCACGGTCACACGGGGCGGTGTGCACGCCGTGATGGGGCGTGACGTGGCCATCACGGTTGGTTGTGTGATGTGTACTCCGTGTCGCCTAAAGATATTCACTTTCTCTCTCTTCACCATTGTTTCCACCTTCGCTAGCTGTGGGTTTGTTCCCACCAATGAAAACATGATGGTCTTAGAAAGAACAATGGCCTATTATTAATCCTAATTCCTCAAGTTCTTTTTAGGTTTTTGTTATCAGGAAATTTCAAGAAATTGGAAATTGGGGCTGTTTTCTGGATTATGTTTATCACGACCACGGTATGTTACTATTTTTGATTTCGGTTCCGATTGTTGAATACCGATTCTTTATTTGTTTTGCTAAACTCGATTGCTGAATGTATTGATTCTTGATTTTATTTGCTATGTCCGATTGCTGAGTGTACTGATTGTTGATTTTGGGCATGGATGTACACATGCAGATTTGTGCATATATACACATGCACGTATGTGCATATGTACATAAGTGAATATTTTCCATATGTGAAAATATACACATGTACTAGTTTTTTACCGTTTCTGATGTAAAACTTTGTGCAGATACATGCGTATATATATATATATATATCTATATATTATATATATATATATATATATATATATATATATATATATATATATATATATATATATATATATATATATATATATACCCATGCACATATGTGGATATAAACATATGTGATTATATGTGCAAAAACGTGTGTGTGTATGTGTATACATGTGCATATGTCTGTTTAAATATGAGTATATATGCAAAAACATATATGCATATGTATATTAAACGTATGTGCACATATGTGTATGCAAGTGCACGTATGCATGTAAGTGCATATGTGCATATATATATATATATATATATATATATATATATATATATATATATATATATATATATATATATATATATATATATATATATATATATATATATATATATATATATAAATGCGCAAATCTGCATATATGTATGAATATAAGCATTTTTATACATATGTCAATGTATGTATGTATATATGTGCATTTTGTGTGTCTGCTTATGCTCAGATGTGCATATGTACTCATGTGGGCATATATATGCATTTTTATGAAACTTTTTCAACTTGCATTTTTATCCATTTTTATTAAAGTTTTTGTAGATTTTGAAAACTTTGCCGAGTAATACGAAGAAGTGAAGATAAACCAAAGACTACATGACAATTAAGGATGAACAAATGAAGATATTTCTGATATTTTGTTGTATTGCTTTGTTTTTTATTTTATGGTTATATCGTATAAAACGAACGTATGTTATTTTAATGTGTTTTTTAATAAAATGGTTTTGCTTATGCTTCGTGTTCCAATATTTTTGTGAATTTTATTTCTTTTTATACTTTTGGTTGTATGACATCCGAACATTATGAAATATAGATATTTTGTGTGTTTTTTATGAAAAATTCCCGAATGTGTATATATGCATTTTTGGATATATAATGCAAAAACGTAAAAATGCATATATGCATTCTGTTAAAAAATTGTCATATCATAAATCTGATTATAAAAATCAAATCGAAAATCTAGTTCTTTTTAAATTAAAATTTTGAATTTTATAAAATTAAAATTCTGATTTTTTTAATATTTCGAAAATCTCTTAATATATATTTTGAAATTTCCTTCTTTTTAAATTCTAAAATTTCATTTTAGTAGCCTTAATTTTAGGAGATGGTTATTGTTGTTGCTAAAAATAAAAATATTCAGAATTAAATGACATTTGTTAAATGACTACCATGCCATTTTATGATTCAACCAATCAGAAAGAGTTCTCTGGTTCTCATGAAAAAATAGTTCTCATTAGATCCTGACCCTATATATATATATATATAATATTTGTTATTTATTCTCTCTCTCTCTCTCTCTATATATATATATATATATATATATATATATATATATATATATATATATATATATATATATATATATATATATATATATATATATATATATAGAGAGAGAGAGAGAGAGAGAGAGAGAGAGAATAAATAACAAATATTATAAATCATAAATACAATACTTTTAATAACATAGAAACACTAAGACATTTACTATAACATTTGCAGTAAAATAATAAAGACATTCATAGTCTGGTTTTGTACATTCTTTGAAAAAAAATTCTTTTTTACCTCTCATTTCAAACACTATTATCCGAAGAAACTTCACATGATAATAAGCATTGATGGGACACAATCCATTTCTTAAATATTCATATTTGAATTACAAACCCTTCAAACACATGAATGTTTTTTGTGAGAAATTCATATATATATATATATATATATATATATATATATATATATATATATATATATATATATATATATATATATATATATATATATATATATATATATACACTAAATATCAAATGGGAACCAATATTTATCTAGGAACCATAGGAACTTCTTGACTGAATTTTTTTTTTTAAAAATGAAATAATACACCTAATCGCTTATATTTAAGACATTTTGTAAAAAAATTGAAAAAATAATATATATACACGAAATGTGCACATATACACGAAACGTGATCATATACACATATGCGAAAAAAATGCATATATGCACATTTCGTGTATACATATTATTTTTCAATTTTTTTTTGACAAAAAGTCTTAAATATAAGCGACTAGGTGTATTATGTCATATTTTTTGAAAAAAAAAATTCAGTCAAAAAGTTCATACGGTTCCTAGGAAAATATTGGTTCCCTCTTGAAACGGACTATATATATATATATATATATATATATATATATATATATATATATATATATATATATATATATATATATATATATATATATATATATATATATATATATATATATATATATATATATATATATATATATATATATATATATATATATGACATATATAAATGAAATCATTGAAATGAAAAATTAAATTCCATTAGTAAATTTCATTAATGTTAGGAACATGAAAAGTCATTTAGTTAAACTTTTTTTTTTTTGGTAATCAGCCCCGCAACCTAGGGCAGTTGGCGATTACTTAAGGCACAAAGGCGTTTCCCCTCCACCTAATTCGCCAAATTCGCCTTCCAGGAAAATCCCCCACATGGGGTTAGTCGGAGTCGAACTCCAGACCTCCCACCACATGGGTATATAACCCGGGTGCATCCACCAAGCTAGGCTAGGCTTCACTTGCAGTTAAACCTATTAACTATCTATTATTTAGTTGATACATATAACTTAAAAATTCTTAAGGCCGTCCGGTGTGCCCGAGCTCGTGATGGTGCGACGAGTGCAGTGAACACCGCCCCTCGCATTTTGACCCCGCACGAGTGTGAGACGTCGTGCGACGTTGGGAGCGAGCCGTTGGCTAACGGCTATAAAAATGGCCGTTGAAGTTTAAAAAAAAATATTTTTTAAACACACATATAAATATACACATCCAAACACAAGTTTTTCACACTTTACATCTCAAAACATTCTCCAAAAAAAATTCAAATGGCTCCCAAACAATCATCCCAACGAAAATCAAAAACCGCGAAGAATATTTTTCCGCAATCGTCACCGGAACCTGCTTTGTACATTCCGCAAATGGAGCGTCCGTTTTTATCCCCACCACAATTTCAATACCAACCCATGCCTCAACATTTCCAATACCTGACATCGCCGTTTAGCCCATTTTTCAGTGCACCTACCGGGACACCTTCCACGACTTTTACGAACCCACAACCGCAACATATCGACACTTCCGATTCGAGCGACGAGGCGGTGCCGGAGACATAAGCGGAGGATTTCGAAGATTCGGAGCCCGTAGAAATCCCACTACAACGAAAAAGCCGAAAGAAACCCACCGGTCCCGCTCCCCTTCAAACGTGGACCCAAGAAGAAGAGGTTATGCTAGCCCGTGCTTGGGTTGCCGTTTCCGAGGATTGCGAGTCTGGAAACGCTCAATCTAAAGCACATTTTTGGGAGACAATTCGCGTACTATTTCACAAAAATTTGGATCGAGAATTTTATCGTTCCAAAGATACGTTGACGACTAAATTTCGAGTCGTTAACGGTTACGCGAATAAATTTAACGGTTTGTTCGTTAGCTTTATGGGGCATCGCGAATCCGGCAAGAGCGATCAAGATATCCTCAAAAAAGCTCTTGCGGTTTACCAACATGTCAACAAGGTTAAACCGTTTCGGCATATGGCTTTTTGGGAGGTCGTTCGCCAATATCCAATGTGGAAAGGGGTCGGCACCGATCCGGCACTGACACATGGGTCAAAACGTTCAAAAACATCCGAGACGCAATACACGACGTCTTCGGATGCACATATCGGGGTCGAGGTCAACAAAATTCCCGATGATTTTGAAAGACTGATGGGCCGTAATCGGACGAAAGCGAAAGGAAAAGCCGTGGCGTCTTCGAGTTCGGTGAACGACGAAAAAATGGATGACATTAACGAAGATGAGAGTGTTATACCTATATATATATATATATATATATATATATATATATATATATATATATATATATATATATATATATATATATATATATATATATATATATATATACATATCTCACTCATTTTACAACTACACAACACATACACAACACACTACAACCAAAAAAATGGATCCAAGATTCGAGGTGTGTAACACCCGGCTTTTAAAACAAAAAACACCCCTGAAAATTTTTCATTTAAAGCAAAGGTTTCAATACGTAAAACCATAACAACAGGGGTATATTTTAATAAAAACGGGTACAAGTGTATCAAAGAGAGTATAAAATACCATAGTCTCCTTTGAAGCCGGGCTGCTACTGACAGCATCTAAAAGTCCCACTTCTTTAGTCACGGACTCTATCTTTTTCCTTATCAGGATCATGCTAACCTGCAGTGACATTTAACAAATATCGTGAGCTATAAAGCTCAGTGAGTAATCGTATCTGCAAATAACATGTATAAAAATACATTCATATAACTGTCTGGATATCGGATCCAAACTCCTAGCCATATTGGCTGACCGTATGTCTCTTAGGATTTTACATCCTACTTCATAGCCTTACAGTCTGTCATTTGCATACATTTCTGTCCCATATTTCATAGTCATAATTGACCGCACCATATATCATGGCTATATAAGCCGCACCATATGTCGTAGCTATATAAGCTGCACCAAAACATTTTCAATATATACAAGTCTTAGCCCTAAGGCCGCACCAACAGTTTCGTCATTAATTTCATAGCCCAAAGGCCGCACCAGCGGGGTTCAATAACCCGATATCATGGTCATAAGACCGCACCATTTTCATATAGCAATATCATAGCCATATAGGCCGCACCAGTTGGATATAACATCCAATATCATAATCATTTATGGATCACGAGTTTGCCCCGCTTTTGCCTAGACTCACGGATCCGTTCTTGTCATTTCGTTGACTCACAGCTTACCCGGTATTGTCTTTATAAAGTTGACTCACAGCTCCATTCTTGTCTATCCCAGACTCACGGCTTATCTGGTATTGTCATATCATTGACTCACAGCTCCGTTCTTGTCTATCGCAGACTCACGGCTTATCTGGTATTGTCATATCATTGCATCTGTAAACTGTCAAATTTCGTCCCCCAAATCTGTTTCAATCTGCAACAGTCCAATCAATACATATCATATATGATATAAGTGAGATTACTCACCTGGATACTAGCTGCATTTAAATTCCGGTTGTTTCTTGCCTTTGCGTGCACCACAACCATTTGTCTCATACCTAAATATTCATTTATATACCAAATGATCATAGGTTAGTCACCATTTCAGTTGACTCTACTACACAAGATTCCAATATAATGCAATTGGGGACCATTTCCAATCATTTTCGAGCAATAACCATCATTATAAAAATTTAATACAATTCCCGAAATACGCGTATTCTACTACAGTACCTTCGGGAGGTCGTATTCTCATTTTAATAATTTTCCATGAAGTTTCATACCATTTTAGACCTATGTTTAAAATTTCAGGTCAAACGGATAAGCCTAGCATCAAAATCAAACTTGGAAATTGCTCAAAATGTTAACAGGAGGTTTTTGGCATTCTGCCGCGACCACGCGTCGCGACCTATAGGGTCGTCGCGTCGCGACTGCTGGGCAGCAGTCCAGAACTCCCGATTTTTATGCTACAAATTTCCATTTTCTCATATTAAGTGCTTAATACTCTGCTTAATCGATAGGGGTTTGTTCCAAGACCAAAACCCTTCATTTACTTCAAGTTTTAGACAATGGAATCGGTGATTCCAACCCATTTCTATAACTTCCCGTTTTTCACATTTTTGGTCTAAAACCAAAATTATTCACAATTAATCACTTCTACTGATTTATTTCAGCAAATATATCATTTGGTATTCATTATAACCTATTAGAATCCACTGGATCATATCAAATTGTATTCTAGGGTTCTTGAGCAAAGTTCCAAATTTTCACTAATAGCAACATACTTTCAATTTGATATGTGTTCTTACAATACAAATATGTTTGAGGCTTAGAATTCATTTAAACCTCTTGAATCATAACTGTAATTCCAGTTTCAATTCATCCCACGAAGAACACACAAATAACTTAGGTTAGAATTTCAAAGTACTAACCTTAATTGCTTGAAAACTTCCAATTCCAAGCCATTAATCCAATTTCATGCTTCAATCATCATAGATTCTGCAGAAATCGCATCCAAGAAATCCTCCCGATGCTTCTAAAATGTTCAGCTCTCAAAATTATGAGGATAATTTTTCTTTTATATTTTCCAGATTTACATTTTTAGTCCCTAAGTCCCATTTCTTGAACTTTTGGCACTTTCCTCATATTTTATCACATAAGAGCTACATTTCTTACATTTTTACCACAAGTAAATAATATTTTTACATAATTGGTCCTTCACTTGGTTAAATGACCAAATTACCCTTTTATGGTAAAATGACCAATTTACCCCTTTTTACTAGAATTAAATTTCAAATACTTTTCACAAGTATTTGGTGTTACAAATTCTCCCCTCCTTCAAAAGATTCCGTCCTCGGAATCAAACAAAGAGTTGGGGTATTTCTATTTCATTATAATTTCGGTTTCCCATATCATATGGAAACCTCTATGGTATTGCTTAAGCACTTAACCATACAAGTCTTCTTATTCTGCAGTTATCTCACTGCTCATCTAGCATTCTCCGGTTGTCCCGGTATCTTATCTCCTTATCTACCTCATTTCAACATGAGAGATTTGTTGGAATTCATCATTCTATGTTCTCCAGAAATGAGATCCATAGAAAACTTTATAAATATCTTGAAGTTCATCAAGAAACTTTGATCGGTACACCACAATTCTTACTCTTTGGAATCTATGGAAAGATCCAATAAAACAAGGATTTAACTTTCCTTTTGCCCCAAAACAGATTTTAGTCTTTCCAAAGGATTACTTTGAGTACTACTATATTCCTTTACTTGAAATTTCAACGGTTTTTACTCAATGATCTGCATACCACTTTTACAATTTCTTAACCATTCTTTAAATTCGCTCGTATTCATCAAGTCTTCTTTTCGGTTTATACCATAATCTAGAATCTTGCCAACGGCTTTTTCATTACTTCCATTTAATAAATCGGAGGATAACACGGTACTCCATGCAATACTTCATACGAGCCATTAGGATACTAGTATGTAAGCTATTATTTCTTGCAAATTCTATCAAAGATAGGCGATCTTCTAATCTTCCACCAGGGTCTGTTATTCAAATTTCAAGTATATCTTCTAGAATCTGCATCATTATCCCGCCTCGTCTATAAATCTGCAAATCATATACAGTACTTACTAGTACTTTTGAACTAATTATTCTTGGGATTTATACCAAAATCAACGGATAATGCTATTTTCTCGACCTGATACAATCGACACCGGTAGCTTACATCGATAAATTACTTTGTCTATGTAGCTTTTCACTACTTTTCGGTCTTACTTTCTTCCCTTGTCAGTATAAATTTACGCTAGTTTCATCAACCAGTCTACTATTACCCATGTGGTATCATACCCACACGGTACTTGCGGAGACTTTATTACGAAGTTTATAATATCATCGTCCCATTTCTTCCCTGGGACCCACATCGGCTAAATTTCTCCGTATGCTTCTAATGATTTGACTTTGCTTGTGAACAAATCAAACATTTTTCACATATCTTTCAACATCTTTCTTCACTACCGGACACCAGTGCATAGGTTTTATCATCCTATACAGTTTGGTACTACCTCGGGTATATTGCATATCTACTACAATATACATCTTTTAAGGGCAAATTTCATATCTCGCTCGATTTGGAACCCATATACACAACCACCAAGGGTTCTAAATTGCTGTGATTTTCCAACTAGCTTCTGCTAATATCCAATCATTCATCCATTTTTCACGTTTTCAGACTTGCACACTTCTTTCTGTGCTACCCGAATCAACTCAGGTAATCAATTTGCCACATTCATACATGTGGATGTAACCTTCAAAGGATATTCTTTTCAATTCAAGGCATCCATAGCCACATCTGCCTTTTTAAGATGGTACAAGATTTCATACCCGAAATCTTTAAGTAACCCATCTATCTTTGCTATCTCACATTTAGCTTCCTTTTTGATCAATTAAGTACTTCAAACTTTTATGATCCGTAGAAACAGTAAGCTTTACACCATACAAGTAGTGTCTCCAAAGCTTAAATGCCATACTCATAATTGCTACTGCAATGTTATATACCCAAAATTAACTCTGGATGTATTTCTGTAAAATAAATTATCTTCTCTGCTTAGTGATAATGCTAACACCGGAGCTTCACACAAGGTTTATTTCAACCTTTGAAAAGATACTTGGGGTCTTTCTACCCACTCAAACTTTTCACTTTTCTTGGTCAACTTTAGTCAACGGAACAGCAATCAAGGAGCAGTTTTCTACAACTCTCCTATGATAACGTGCCAATTTAAGGAAACTACAATTTTAGTCAGATTCCCCAGGCAGTTCCCGTTTTATCACATTATTACTTCCACTGGATCTACTATATCATCTTCGGCATTATTATCATGCCCGAAGAATCGAAATTTCTTTTAGCCATACTATATGCTTGGAAAACTTCGTATATCACTTTTCTCCATGAAGTAACTCCAGTATCTGGTACAAATGTACATCATATTCAGTCTGGTTTCGAGAATATCATATTCTCGATAGTCAATGCACATACACATCAACTTATCTTTCTTTTTTTCAAACACGACGGGGCTCCACACGATGACACATTCGGCCGTATGAGACCCCGATTCAAGAATTTCTAATTGCTTTCTCAACTCTGCCATCTCTGCAGATGCTAATCGGTTTGGAGACTAAATAACAGGAACGGCTCCCAAGATCAGTTTAATCATAAACTCTTCTCATTAATCTGGCGGAAATTCTGGAAGTTCTTTGGAATAAACATCCAAGAATTCATTTAAAGTTTTTCACTTCTACCGCCGCTTTGTTTAGCTTGGCCAATACTGCATACGCCAACTAAAACATCCTTCCTTTACTAACTCTTCTCTGAGTTTAAGCAAAGTAAAGTAACCGGTATTCTCAATAACGGTTATTTATCGTGGATTTTCATCCGTTTCATTTCTGATTTTAGAACCATAATGTTCATATTTCTGCAATTCATGTTAGCATCATTCATTGCTAACCAATTCATATGCACAATTTCTTCAGATTCATTGGTAGTCATCGGCTTCATATTTATAGGGAAAAATGGTCCCGTAAATCCTAGGCAGACTACCTTCCAGGTGTTTAATATCTTGAACATATTTGCTAACTGCTATAGCTACTTCCAAAATTTCATCCATAATGGTTGATGAAATATTCGGGCAAGACATCAAAGTCACCGATCCAAAGCATAGCTTCATGGATCAAATATAACATACTCGGGGATTATATTCAAAACAATTATATCTGAGATCATATCAATTTTTTCTCACGAGCTTCTTCCATAATCTGTTGGAATGCTCATGGTATCACTGGTCCTTCTCGACCGTTCGTTTCTTCTTTCTTTTCTCCCCGTTCTTTCCTGGGTTTATCACCCGTTACTTCACATTTAGCATGTGAACATTTCATAGGAAAGTGTTCTATATCTCCGCGCTGGAAACACTTCTGTTCCATCCAACAGGCTCGAGCAATATGCTCCTGTTTTCTACAATTTCAACAATTCAACGGTAGAGTCTCAACTCTACAATTTTCTGAGTGCTTTTCCTGCACTTCTTACACCACATTACCTTTTTCGTTTTGGTCCCTTCCCTTTAAGGTTAGACCTAAATCGTGTTAACTTCTTTTGAAGCGTCCACTAATATTTTTCTGCTTTTCTTGTAGTCTCAACTACTTTTCTTTCACCTTGAATATCACTCATGGTGAGCACCCAATTTCTTTCTCTGACCACAGCAGCTACTATTGCTTGTCATGTGGGTTTTCTGCTAGTTGTCTCTTTGCCCCTCGTTCAATGGAGCCTTGAGAAAGGGCTAGTCTGCCTCTTAAAGCTCCACGCCCTAAATTCCTCCCGATAATATTCACTGCTCATACTTTTTATACTTCTGAAGTCAGCAACGGTTAGGTTATATATGTATAATAACAATTTATATACACCTAACTATACATCATGTCTATTATCTCAAGGTTTAAGTCCAGGAATCTACTCTATAGACACCTAGTTCACATAAACCACGGCTCTGATACCAACTTGTAACACCCAGTTTTTAAAACAAAAAACACCCCTGAAAATTTTTCATTTAAAGCAAAGGTTTCAATACGTAAAACCATAACAACAGGGGTATATTTTAATAAAAACGGGTACAAGTGTATCAAGGAGAGTATAAAATACCATAGTCTCCTTTGAAGCCGGGCTGCTACTGACAGCATCTAAAAGTCCCACTTCTTTAGTCACGGACTCTATCTTTTTCCTTATCAGGATCATGCTAACCTGCAGTGACATTTAACAAATATCGTGAGCTATAAAGCTCAGTGAGTAATCGTATCTGCAAATAACATGTATAAAAATACATTCATATAACTGTCTGGATATCGGATCCAAACTCCTAGCCATACTGGCTGACCGTATGTCTCTTAGGATTTTACATCCTACTTCATAGCCTTGCAGTCTGTCATTTGCATACATTTCTGTCCCATATTTCATAGTCATAATTGACCGCACCATATATCATGGCTATATAAGCCGCACCATATGTCGTAGCTATATAAGCTGCACCAAAACATTTTCAATATATACAAGTCTTAGCCCTAAGGCCGCACCAACAGTTTCGTCATTAATTTCATAGCCCAAAGGCCGCACCAGCTGGGTTCAATAACCCGATATCATGGTCATAAGACCGCACCATTTTCATATAGAAATATCATAGCCATATAGGCCGCACCAGTTGGATATAACATCCAATATCATAATCATTTATGGCTCACGAGTTTGCCCCGCTTTTGCCTAGACTCACGGATCCGTTCTTGTCATTTCGTTGACTCACAGCTTACCCGGTATTGTCTTTATAAAGTTGACTCACAGCTCCGTTCTTGTCTATCCCAGACTCACGGCTTATCTGGTATTGTCATATCATTGACTCGCAACTCCGTTCTTGTCTATCGCAGACTCACGGCTTATCTGGTATTGTCATATCATTGCATCTGTAAACTGTCAAATTTCGTCCCCCAAATCTATTTCAATCTGCAACAGTCCAATCAATACATATCATATATGATATAAGTGAGATTATTCACCTGGATACTAGCTGCATTTAAATTCCGGTTGTTTCTTGCCTTTGCGTGCACCACAACCATTTGTCCCATACCTAAATATTCATTTATATACCAAATGATCATAGGTTAGTCACCATTTCAGTTGACTCTACTACACAAGAGTCCAATATAATGCAATTCGGGACCATTTCCAATCATTTTCGAGCAATAACCATCATTATAAAAATTTAATACACTTCCTGAAATACGCGTATTCTACTACAGTACCTTCGGGATGTCGTATTCTCATTTTAATAATTTTCCATGAAGTTTCATACCATTTTAGACCTATGTTTAAAATTTCAGGTCAAACGGATAAGCCTAGCATCAAAATCAAACTTGGAAATTGCTCAAAATGTTAACAGGAGGTTTTTGGCATTCTGCCGCGACCACGCGTCGCGACCTATAGGGTCGTCGCGTCGCGACTGCTGGGCAGCAGTCCAGAACTCCCGATTTTTATGCTACAAATTTCCATTTTCTCATATTAAGTGCTTAATATTCTGCTTAATCGATAGGGGTTTGTTCCAAGACCAAAACCCTTCATTTACTTCAAGTTTTAGACAATGGAATCGGTGATTCCAACCCATTTCTATAACTTCCCGTTTTTCACATTTTTGGTCTAAAACCGAAATTATTCACAATTAATCACTTCTACTGATTTATTTCAGCAAATATATCATTTGGAATTCATTATAACCCATTAGAATCCACTGGATCATATCAAATTGTATTCTAGGGTTCTTGAGCAAAGTTCCAAATTTTCACTAATAGCAACATACTTTCAATTTGATATGTGTTCTTACAATACAAACATGTTTGAGGCTTAGAATTCATTTAAACCTCTTGAATCATAACTGTAATTCCAGTTTCAATTCATCCCACGAAGAACACACAAATAACTTAGGTTAGAATTTCAAAGTACTAACCTTAATTGTTTGAAAACTTCCAATTCCAAGCCATTAATCCAATTTCATGCTTCAATCTTCATAGATTCTGCAGAAATCGCATCCAAGAAATCCTCCCGATGCTTCTAAAATGTTCAGCTCTCAAAATTATGAGGATAATTTTTCTTTTATATTTTCCAGATTTACATTTTTAGTCCCTAAGTCCCATTTCTTGAACTTTTGGCACTTTCCTCATATTTTATCACATAAGAGCTACATTTCTTACATTTTTACCACAAGTAAATAATATTTTTACATAATTGGTCTTTCACTTGGTCAAATGACCAAATTACCCTTTTATGGTAAAATGACCAATTTACCCCTTTTTACTAGAATTAACTTTCAAATACTTTTCACAAGTATTTGGTGTTACAAGGTGTTATACGATTCGTCATCTTCGTCGGAAGATGAGAGTTGGTTGCTTGAAGCTACCGTTCAAGCGGCATCATTGCTTCGTCAAGCTACACAGATAACCGCCGACGCCGCAGAAAGTTCACAAAATCAACCTAGGTTATCAAGACGGGCAACAATAAACAGAGATCGTGAAGTTTCGCAAGATCTCCTTGTACGCGACTATTTAGCGGAACACTGTTTGTACTCGACGTACCAGTTTCGGCGTCGGTTTCGGATGAACAAGGGACTATTTTTACGTATAGTTCGTGATGTGAGCGAAGCCAATCCCGTATTGTGATTGCAATACGATGGTAGGAACAAAAGGGGTTTCACGGCGGAACAAAAATGTACCGCTGCGATTCGTCAAATTGCAACCGGCATGGCATTTGATTTATGGGACGAGTATTTGAAGATGTCGGAGCGCACGGTTCGGCAAAGTGTATACGAGTTCGCGGCCACTATCATCCATGTTTACGGCAAACGGTATTTGCGAAAACCAACGCCGAACGACATTCAAACGTTGTACGCCGCACATGAAAGTAAACATGGTTTTCCCGGCATGCTTGGGAGCGTTGACTGTATGCATTGGGAGTGGGCCGCTTGCCCCAATACATGGCATGGCCAATTCACACGAGGCGATCATCGGCACCATTCTATCATCCTCGAGGCAGTGGCGTCCCACGATTTATGGATTTGGCTTGCATTTTTTGGCGTTTCGGGTGCAAACAACAACCTCAATGTGCTCGACCAATCGCCGATTTTTAACGACATTTATAGAGGCGCTACACCTTTTTGTCCGTTTCAGGTCAACGGAGCGTACTACAAACACGGGTATTATCTAGCCGATGGTATATATCGGGATTATGCCGTCTTTGTGAAGTCTTTCACATATCTAATGGATCCAAAGCGTAAAATGTTCAAGGTCGCACAAGAAGCGGCTAGGAAGGATGTGGAGCGAGCGTTTGAAGTTATTCGGCAGCGCTTTCACATGATCAAATACCTGTCACGGGCTTGGGATCCGAGGCATATACGAAACCTTATGTACGCATGCATCATATTACATAATATGATTTTGGAAGACGAGGGGAAAGCGATATGTACGTATGATCCGGACGAAGTTATGCCAACATACGAGCCGCTACTGATTGGATCGGCGTCATATCTACAAAACAGAAACGAGGTCCAAAGCAAAGAAATCCATAACAACCTTCGTGCGGATTTGGTCGAGCATATCTATCGAGCTAGAATTGAACCGGGGTCGGTGCCCGATATCGAGGATGAAGAATGGGAGTGACGATCCTAGTTGTTTTTTTAAATATGTAGTTGTTTTTTTTTAATTTTAAGTTTAATGTGTGTTTTAAATTTTTAGGTTTTATTTTTAATGTAATTTTCGTATTTAATTTTTATATTTTAATGAATTATCTTATTTAGAAATTATTAGTTTTATTTTAATTTAAATTTAGTTTTTAAATTAAAAAGTGAGAGGTTGTGAGAGGTGAGCATTTCCGGGGGTAAAGCGATGAGAGAGAAATGCTGACTGGATGCTGAGGTGACAGACAAAAAGTGAAAGAAAGAGAGAGGACACACCTGATAACCTGAGAGCCTAAATGATTGTTATTAAGTAGTTGGAGTTGAAAAATTGTAAGAGTTTCAAATGAATATGATCTATATTGATTCATATTCATTTGAGTAGTCCCCACTCTAAAATTGATGATGATGATGATTTGTATTTTTTTGGTTGATTAATACTTTTTAAGCCTTGAGATATATCAAACAAAATTTAAAAGATTGTTCATAGTGTAACTTTAATTGATATTTACTCAAACAAAGAAAATGTGTAATTTTGTTTTAATAAGTTGGATTTATAAGTATCTAATTATGTTTTTATGAAAGTTTTTTGAAATATACATATTGCATTTCGGTGACTCTATACATATTACTCCACCGTACAGTCTGCGACTTTTTGTTTATCTATTCTTTTGTATTTTATTGTTTTATTATTATTATTTCATTATTGACTTTTTCTATTTTATTATTATTATTATTATTGATATTAAATTAATATTGATATAGTATATGGTTATTAAAGTTTTATTTTATTATTAGTATGTTTATTAGTTTGTCATTATTATCATTCTTCACTGTTATTGAAAATTTGAATTTTCTAGAAAATATTACATGAAAAATCTAACATTATAACTAGAAAACATTTAGCTCGTAATTGTAAAATAAGTGTTCTATGATACAACTTTTATGCTAAGATACAATAAAATTGTATTCAAATAACCGCTTGATGCATAACAAATTTTATTATATTTGGTCTAATTGTAAGATCCGATTTTCAATTAAAAATATAGATTAATATTTACTTTTATATATGATTTTTCCTAAGTCCAAATAGACGTAAGATTTGTTACAAGTTATGATCATTTCAAGTATGCCACAAATTTTATTTACTATTCTAACTGCAAGTATGTCTAAGATTAATTTTAAACATATAAAGAACCTATTTCAATAGATGAAAATTACTTTTTTTCTAGAGAATATATATTGAATTTTTTATGATAAGAAAATAAGTATAATAATAAATATCAGTGTTGAAAAGAATGAAGTTTAAATAAGATTAATAGTTTAGATGTTTTTAAAATAATAATAATAATAACAATGATTTTAAGGAAAATAATAAATGATAAAAACATATTAAGTCATTAATATTTAAATATTTTAAAGTAATAATTATTGTTATCATATGATTTGTAAAATAAAATTAATAAAATCAAATAAAAATCTTAAAGGAAATTTAAAAGAATGAAGTGGCAAAGTAAAAATACAAACGAGGAACTAATCCGTACACAGCAATTTTTTCTTAAATACAACAATTTATATTTTAGATGAATTACTAAAAATATATTATTATTATTATTATTATTATATATTAAAAAATTATTATGTATGTATCAGCTCTCATTTAAATAACAATATTCTATTTTGTGGATCCAAAACTAATTAGGTAGCAATAGGTGCGACTTGAGGAGAGAGTGGTAGGTAAGATGAAGATATTTTTTAGATGGAAAACATATGTCAGTATTAGGATATGATTATTAGTGGTGCATGGGGAATATAGAGTTGTCGCCTTCCTCGCGTGCGCTTTTTCCATCAAATAGTTTTATAATAAAATGTAGAGTAAATTATAGTTTTGGTATAAACCTTTCAGATTGGTCCTGATTATTGAAAATTCATGTTGGTGGTTCCTAAGGTTTTTGAAACGCTACAAATCGGTTTATGGGCTAGGTAAAAAGACTAAAATACTCTTTTTAATTTCTTTTTTCTTTTTCTTTGAATTACTTATTTATTTTATTTAATAAATAAAATAAAATATACCCCACCCACCCGGTACCCCCCACCCCGTATACTAAAATGTCAACTCCATCACTAATGATTTTCCTTCCCTGTTTTCTCATCACCTGTTCTTTCCATTTTTTCTCGAATCTATTTCTCATCTGCCTAATTTTGAATCTAACTATCATCGCTTTGTCTTCAATTTGCATTTTGAAGGATTTGGAACAAACGAGAAGTTTATCATTTCGATTTTATCCCACCGTGATGCTGAACAACGGAAACAAATCCGCGAAACCTATGCTGCAACCTACAACGAAGATCTCTTCAAATCACTCGACAAAGAACTCTCAAACGACTTTCAGGTAACCCTAATCTCACCTACCAAAATCCAAAACAGATGAAATCAGAACCACAGTTTCTAATTTCCTCTCTTTTTCTATCTCCATTTAGAAACTAGTCCTTCTTTGGACACTTAGTCCACTAGCAGTGGCGGACATAGTAGAGGCAGGGGTATCCCGTGCCACTACTCGGTTTTTCTATGTAAGGGTAAATTTTTTTGGAAAAATAATTTTTATATTATAATGCCACTAGAGATTTTATTTATGTCTAGGTCCAACTAAAGTGCACCAAGTATTAATCCAAACTTTAAAAAAAGTCTAATATTTATCCTACTAAATAATTAATAAAAACAAAAAAAAAAGTTACAATTTTATAAAAAAAGTCGTTCATGAATCAAGAATAAAGAACTTGGGCTACCACACATTTATAAATTGTTAATTTAAGCCCACTAGGCACTACACACACTTTTAATAAAAGAACTTGGGCTGGACATTTCACATCTCATTCCACGAATCCGGAATCACGATCACAAAATTAGTGAACCTGCTTCAACCCTTCAAGCCTTCAACCTTCTGTCCTTCTATTCTTTTTTTTTTCCTAGTTCGATTCAAAGATTCAACAAGCCAACAACCAGCCAAGATCACGAAATTACAAAGGGAATTAAGAAACAACATCCATTTATTAACGGTTTTAAGGTTCTTTCTTCAAATTTTAGTTCTCTCCAAACCCTAGAATGAAACAAGATGTTATGGAGCGTTTCCAGAAAATGTCAGTACTGAAATTTCATATTTAAAATGTAAGTTTTACACTAATTTGTTATATTTAATGCAATCGTATGTTTTATTTTTTGTGTTATTATATATGTCCGACTCGACCCGAAAATGCCCTGCACTCATAGGTTAATTTTTTTTTTGTTATTATGTATGCTCGGAAAAAAATTGTGCCACTAGAGTCCTTGAGTCATGCGTCCGTCCCTGTCCACTAGAACGTGATGCATATTTAGCAAATGAAGCTACAAAAAGATGGACCAAAAGCAATCAAGTCCTTGTCGAAATTGCTTGTACAAGATCCACACATGATCTCCTTCTCGCAAAACAAGCTTACCATGCTAAATATAAGAAATGGGAGCTGATCCGTACACAACAGTTTTTTGCAGTACACAACAATTTATGCTTTACATGGGTTAAACAATATGCATAAAAAACATGATATTGTTGTGTATGGAAAAAAATTGTTGTGTACAGATCAGCTCCCGAAAGAAATCAATGGAAGAAGATATCGCCTATCACACCACCGGCGACTTCCGAAAGGTACAAACTCTTGAACACAAAGTACAACCGTCATTATTATCATACAATACATGACTTAGGGGCTGTTTGTTTTTTCTTTGCAGATCTTCCTGATCACTTTTGTCTGCGCCACGCAGACGGCGCGCAGACATGGAACTTCGCAGAGTGTTTGTTTTTTCGAAGACTGCAGACCTAAAAAGGTCTGCGCGTCCACTTTTTGGGGCAGACATAGACCAATGTCTTCAAGGGTCTGCAGAGCTCTTCTAGTAATAAATTAATACAATTTTAACCTAAAAAAAAATAAGATAAATTTATTTTTCTAAGTTTTTAAACAAAATGAAGATAAATTTATAAAACTTTTAAAAGAAATGTCACAAAATTAAAAAAAGACATGTTTGCTTTGATATTTAAATTCATTAATATTATATAATAGACACTTTTTTTATTGTAAATCATAATTATAAACTATTTGAAACCTACAAATATATTTTAACATTAGAACTTTGGTTCACAATCCTATGCAAATTTTTAGCTTTACAAACTATTTGTAAATTCAACTTTGGTTACGTAATTTTTATTCTTTATTATTTAAAAAACTAAATGTTTGCTTTGATCCTTAAATTCGTTAATATCATAAATTGAACGTACTCACGTGTTTTACTTAAAAAAAGTTTGTTTAAATTTCAGTTTATTTTCACAACCTGCAGACTTTAAAAAACAAACAGTCTTCTTCTTGCAGTCTGCAGATATTTAGTCCACCTCTTCTCTGTAGATGCTCTGCAGATGTGGTCCGCAGACTGCAGACCTTTTACCTCTTCAAAAACAAACAGCACCTTAAAGTTTTCATCTTGCTGTTTTAACTAATGTTGCCTCTAATTGCCACGTGTCGTTATGATGGAAGTGAAGTGAACATGACTCTTGCGGAAACCGAAGCCAAATTGCTCCATGAAAAAATCGATGACAAATGTTTCAACGACGATGAGTTTATCAGAATCCTCACCACAAGAAGCAAATTTCAGCTCAATGCAACACTTAACCAATACAAAAATCAATTTGGTTGAATTTATAAAAAGAGAAATTGATAATTTCAATTTTGTCCCACCGAGATGCTAAACAACGAAAACAAATTCGCAAAACCTATGCTGCAACCTACAATGAAGTGTTGGAATATATTTTCTATTAAATGTCTTTGGACCATTTATGTATAGTTTTATATTATTAAGGGTATATTTATAAATATGTATTTATATCCCTGATTGCCATTATGACATTTTTGGCCCCTATACTTATGTAATGTTGACACATGATGGATGTGGATGACATAATAAATACATAAGGGGCTAAATGGTTTCTTTTTGATGCACTCATATAAATGAGAATTAAAAGGAACGAACGTATCAATTTTTTTTCTCTGGTTCGTTTCTCTCAAGAACACGAACAAGATTTCATCATGGCATCATCATCTTCTACTCCTTCAAATTCTGCAATCACACCACCAAGTAAGTATTTCTTGATATTACAGTGAATTAGTGTTCAAATTGATTAGAAAAGTGAATGGGATGAATAATTAAATCAACATGTGGTATCAGAGCCATGTTACTCTTAATCAATTTGAACCAAATATGAGTAGAGACACTGATTCTCGTTACATTGAATGGGATGAATAATTAAAACAACATGTGGTATCAGAGCCATGTTACTCTTAATCAATTTGAACCAAATATGAGTAGAGACACTGATTCCCGTTACATTGAAAACCATCAATATAAAATTGATGTTAATGAAATTCTGTGATTGTTAAGTATCTGATTGTGAAAAAATTTCCTTTATAATTATATGCCAATTAAAGGCGGCATTATCTTATACATACATATAACAATATATATTAATGCATATGTGTAACTATATATGCAGCGTAATTCTCATTGTGCTTATATGTTATGTGTATATACAATTTTGTATAAGTATTTTCTTAATTATTTAAAATTAAAATGGTAACTTCAATACCGTCTTAGATGGTTAACCCAACGGTACATCATTCAAGTTGTCTTTGACGTTTAAAAGATACCAATTTTATAATTATATGTATTTTAAACAACGAACCCAACGGCTAGTTGTTTGATAGTATTTAGATCAATTATTAGCCTAATTTTCATAAACTTTACATTCCTACCCAAAGGTGTTATGTGATGTTTATGTAGCGAAATTTTAAATGTTAATTATGACGTCATGTTTGGTTGTTGGTTATAGCCAATGCGAAATCAATGATCAAACAAGACATAAATATTTCATATTTAAAAATCGTTATGTAGTGTTTCAACTCTGCCCAACGGTGATTTGGAATACTATTATAACATAATTTAATTATTAGAACGTCATAATGTTCAATGATTAGCATTTGCCAACGCGAAGCTATTCGTTGAATACGACGCTAATTTGTCTATTGTTTTGGTGTTAATAATAGACTTAGGAACTAGTCCTTAATATGCCTTATTTTTTATCCCTCAATTACTAATTAGTTTATACAAATACCTCTACTAAAATCCTCATTTTAGGGCCTACCCTTATCCCTTATAATTATGGAGCTGAAACACTCA
Organism: Cichorium intybus; assembly: GCA_023525715.1. Taxonomy (NCBI): domain Eukaryota; kingdom Viridiplantae; phylum Streptophyta; class Magnoliopsida; order Asterales; family Asteraceae; genus Cichorium; species Cichorium intybus. Next base: position 86,077 of record JAKNSD010000067.1, on the reverse strand, counting down.
CGGGAACTAACTTCTCATCATGGAAAGAGTCTATTAAACTGACGCTCGGCATGATGGACCTTGATTGTGCACTTAGAACCGATCCACCAGCTGCTCTTACTATACTAGTACCATGGAACAAAAGTGGGTCTATGAGCAATGGGACAGGTCTAACCGTATGTCCCTCATGATAATCAAGAATTCCATCTCTGTAGCGATTCGCGGAGCTATTCCTGACTCTAATAACGCGAAGACCTACCTAAGCCATGTTGAAGAGCAGTTTAAAGGTACTTCTAAGGCTCATGCAAGTACCCTTATATTCAAAATGCTGACCACTAAATACGATGGGATAAGCGGTGTCCGTAAGCACATCATGATGATGTCTGACATGGCCAACAAACTCAAAGGAATGGACATGGCAATAAGCGATGGGTTTCTCGGTCATTTCATTATGACTTCTCTACCTGTGCAATATGGTCCATTCAAGATCAATTACAATACACAGAAAGAGAAGTGGACAATGAGCGAGCTTATTGCAATGTGTGTCCAAGAGGAAGAAAGGCTAAAGATTGAGAAACCTGATGTTGCTCACCTCACCACTTCAAGTCCCAAGAAAAGGAAAAGTGACTCTTCTAAAGCTCCTAAGATGGGTACAGATTCGAGCTCAGACACTTCTTTAAGCAGTCCCTATTGTAAGTTTTGTCGAAAGAAAGGGCATTATCAAAGGGAGTGTCCTAAGTTCAAGGAGTGGCTGACCAAGAAAGGTAATATTGTTGTTAATGTTATTCATGAATCTCTTAGCATGACCGTTCCACTAATTCTTGGTGAATTGATTACGGTTGAATGCTTCATGTATCCAACATATTACAGGAATTCCATACAATCCAGGTGGTGGAAAGAAAGAAAAGGGTAATTAAGGCGAGATATGGTGAAGACTAAGAAGTGAAGGCCATTAAACTCTCACATTAGTATTAGAGAGTGGCTCTTTACTTACTCTTCAGCTCTTTATGTAAATAATATTACTCATGACTTAATGTATGTATTGTACTTAAACTAAATGCTTGTGGCTTTTCATTTACGTACATAATAAAGTCACTGTTTGCTTAAATTCCATTATAGCTTGAGGAAAAGTTTAAAATCCTCACTTTATGAAACTTGTTTTGAGAATTGTAAGTTGTTTCTTTTAGATATCTTAAAAATTAGTGGGAGTGACATCTTAAATTTAAATGACTCCAAAAGGATTCTAGTAGACTAATGTATAAACCTTAAAATAAGTGGGAGCAAGTTTACTATATTGGTATTACATGTCAATGACATCCTATTACCAAGTAGTGACTTAGACTTGTACCATGAATCAAGGTCGTTAAAGTTTATTGCAATAATTTTGCAATTGTTAGCTTCTCGATTAATGATAGTTCGAGTGGAGCTTGATTGAAATGTCGATACAAAATATATGCTCGTTTAAGAAAGAATGGAGGAAAAGGACATTTGTATCGAAAACGTTAGCACTAACAATATGCTAATTAATTATCTCATTGAAGTCTTCAACCCAATGTTTTATTGACATGTCATTAATATGAGTTTAATTCAAGACTTACTTTTAGTAAATTTTAGCATAATGCCTTATCTGCTTATTGTTACTATTAATATAAGTTCAAGTACTTGACTTAAATATTCCTCCCTAAGTTTGTTTGTCTAATATTATTTGTGCACACTAAGTTATCTTATTGACAAACATAACCCTAAGCTAAGTGTCATTTTGGCTTAATTTAATCCTTATACTCTTTAACAGTATCAAAGTATAATTGATGGGGGTCCCGGGTTAAATGCAATCCGTGAGGCTGTATCTCTTTGCTTTGTTGTGGTTATAGAGTAAGATGAAGATGCTAGGCCAAACTTATAAATAAACTTATATAAATGGTCTCAAGGCGAAGTGGGAGAATGTTGGAATATATTTTCTATTAAATGCCCTTGGACCATTTATGTATAGTTTTATATTATTAAGGGTATATTTATAAATATGCATTTATATCCCTGATTGCCATTATGACATTTTTGGCCCCTATACTTATATGATGTTGACACATGATGGATGTGGATGACATAATAAATACATAAGGAGCTAAATGGTTTCTTTTTGATACACTCATATAAATGAGAATTAAAAGGAACGAACGTATCAGTTTTTTTTCTCTCTGGTTTGTTTCTCTCAAGAACACCAACAAGATTTCATCATGGCATCATCATCTTCTACTCCTTCAAATTCTGCAATCACACCACCAAGTAAGTATTTCTTGATATTACTGTGAATTAGTGTTCAAATTGATTAGAAAAGTGAATGAGATGAATAATTAAAACAACACGAAGATCTCCCAAATCACTCGACAAATAATTCTCATACCTATGCCGGAACCCACCGCATCAGTTCTCTTGCCACCGTTCCGTTTGCTTAGGAAGAGAAACCCGGCGTATTCTGATTCTTTTTCCGAACATGGCTGCAAATAGTCAATGCTTTGTGGAGTGGAATGAGCTTTTCGTTTCAAAGGAGAGGGGTAAGAGGTACACTATTTTTTGAAAGATATATCTGGGGAATCGGTGCTTGCGGTTGTGGAACCGAGAGGAGCATCAGACATATGTTTTATGTGGTCGCTGAGGAGTCCTTGAAGGCCAATGAGGCCCAGAATTCGGTCAATGCAGGGTATATATGGAGATCAAGGAGAGAGGAGGTGAACTGGTCAATTCGAACGAGAGAGAGAGAGAGAGAGAGAGAGAGAGAGAGGGGTGGGGTGGAGTGTATTTTTTTTATAGTTAAATAAAATAAATAATAAATTCAAAAAAGAAAAAGAAAAAAAAACAATTAAAAAGGGTATTTTAGTATTTTTAACTGATCCAGGGACTAATTTGTAGCGTTTCACAGACCTTAGGGACCCCAACGTGATTTTTCAATAGTTGGGACCAATCTGAAAGATTTGACAAACCACAGGGACAAAAACTATAATTTTTTCGGGTCACGGCTCATCCACGTATATTTTGGGTCCGAAACAAATATAAATCCTTAAAACATTTCATTTATATATTACTGGTAAGCTACGTAAATAACTTCATAATGTTTCTAGGAAATATTAATATCTTAAAACAATATACCATGACTAAAATAACTAGAAAGTTAAAAGAATCCGAAACAAACGGTTAATGTTCCTTTCTCGTGCTCATTCCCTTAATTATGGACCATTAAATCTTGCAAGAAGAGTGTTTCTTTCTTTTTTTTTTTATATTTTTTCAATAATGAAAAGAAATATAACAAGATGTCACTTTTTTTTACCAACGAATACAATTTCACCTTGAGCGTACTCAGTCGTGGTAATCCATGTCGGCATTTAGTCGGCGGCCCGGAGTCACGAGCTTTTCCTTACCCCATTTGTTTCGCCGAACCAGGGAAAATCCCTCACATGTGTATTGGACGAGGATTGAACCCCAGACCTCTACCCACATGGTTATATAACCGGGTGCCTCGAACCAGCTAGGCTGGAAGTCATTGGCAGTTTATGCACTTTATTTTAATTACAAAATAATAAAAACATTATGCAATTTATTATGATAGAAGAAAAACTAGTTTATGGAGTTTAAATTTAATTCGAAGATAATAGTAGTTGTTTCCGCAATCTAAAGATTGAATATTCTTTTCCCAACTAATCACAATCATCGTAACCTCAACTTCGTTCGTCAAAGGGCGTGTTCAACATGCAGCGTTTGAGAGCTTCTAGCGTTTAACTTTTAAGAAAACGTTCGAATAAAAGAAAAATTTTCGTTCGCCAAAAAAAGCTTTTAGCTTTTACTTTTAACAAAATGCTCCAAATCCAAAAGTTATTTCAAGTAGTTTTTGGGAGCATTTAGCGTTTAGCTTTTAATTTTATATTATTTTACATTTTTAAAAGCTAACACATGCTTTTGCCGAACACTTCTACACTAATAAAAGTTACAGCTACCAGGTTCTAGTTAACCGCTACCAGCTTCCAGCTAACCACTAACAGTTACCAGCTAGTTTTGCCAAACACGTTCAGTGTCTCTTTTTGGATTATATTTTTGCTGAAACCAATAAGCCATTCGAGATGTTACTTCTTACCTTTTTCTCTAACATCTTTACAGATTTTTCAAAAGAAATTGAGAAGTTTTATGGGCTAACTAGCATAAATTATAAATTTGGTCCCAATGGTATAAGGGTGGCAATTATCGACACAACACGAAAATGAACGGGTTTAAGTAGAAGATTTCAACTTGTTTAATTAAACGGGTTGACAACACGATACGAAAATTTAACCGAGTAGGGTTAGGGTCCAAACTTCTAACTCTAAAATGACACGAAAATGACTCGTTCAATTATATGCAAGTCTTTTTAATTCTTTAAGTTAATTGAATATGCCCCAAACCAAAACTCAATGTAAAATAAAATATTAGGTTGATTTGTTTTGTAATATGGAAGTAACTAAGTAGTCGTTGAGTTGTGACTTATTTTCAGTTGTTCACATTTTTATTATTAGCACATACACCACAATTGCATTAGATTACTTCTTCATCACTACGACTTCGCTTCTGTAAACTTATTATGAAAATTTCCCCTCCAACTCCTAGATTACTACTCCTTCCAGTTTTTCATATTTATTTTTCACCTTCCAACTCCTACTCTTCCAACCAATTTGGTGTTTCAATCTAGCATGACACAACATATATACAAAGTCAAAATCCTAAATCCGCTAACCCAGCACAAAAATAAACGGATTGACACGACACAATATGATAATTAAATGGGTTGAGCTAGTGTCAAGGATGTCAACCCGTTTAAATTTCAACCCGACACGAACACGTCACGACACGATATGATTACAAGTCCTACCATGATATAGTTAAAATTAAAAGTTTAGTTCATCATATTTTGAAAATGTTTCAATGTCGTCTTCAAGTTGTATTTCATTATGAAAGTAGTCAATCATGCTTTACACAAAATCGTAAGTTTAGTCCAAAATATGAAGTTATTTATATGGGTGAGGGACCATATTCACAAGAAAATGCAAACTTAAGGACGACATTGAGGCTATTTCATAGTTTGGACTGAAATCTGTAATTTACTCTAACTATATAGATTCAAAATTTCTTTTAGGTTAATGTCATAAAAATGACAACCAATAATATATAATTTGTTTTTTTAGGTCACTTGTTTTAAAATTTTATTCAACATGTCACTAAATTTTTTTTTAGGTTCTCATTATACAATTGTGGTAGATTTTAATCAGGTAAATTGAAATCGAATCATACGTGTTCTCCATTGTGATATTCGATATAGCAAAATTTATTTATTTAGGTCATTCTGACACTGAAATTATATATCAATTAGTGACATCTAGCTTGACATAATTAGTCGATAGAGATACACTCTAATGATATAATGAAAACATAGAAAAAAGTTTAGTAACATATTTAATACAATTAAAAGATGAATGACCTAGAAAACAAATTATGTATTATTAATTGTTATTATATTACATGAATCATCTCTTTATTGTCTCTTATAGAAATAAAGTAAAACCCTCTTTCATGGGCAAGAGACGAGGTCAAAATTAACACCTTTGGGATAGGTTTCGTAAATCAAACAGAACATCACCTTTATTTGAGTCGACATATTTTAATTTAATTCTTTGTGCAATTTAGGTTTTTTAAACATGTCATGCCAAATATGCTATGATCATTCATAGTACAATAATGAGGATGAAAATGACAAACATTACAATTCTTTCCGGTTTCCACGTGGTTTCAAGACATCCGTATCTTGACTCCAGATACATTATTGCTTTGCCTCTTATATTGGGAGTCTTGGATTCTATTTCTAGCATAAACGGATTTGACTAACTTGGTGTACTAACCTCTAACAACTAACTAGCCGTTCAAAAAAAAATACATTATTGTTTTCCAAAATCATAATCAAATCTTAGTAAAATCAACGGTGTCCTTCCCGTTAGTCGATTTCTTGAAAAAGTGCTTCACGTAGTCCGAGTACAGAACTTGCTTATACAAAGCCTTTTCCCCGCTGTTGATCACTTCTTGCAACGGGCCAATAACATCACTCGGCCGCGGGTTCACAAATATCGGCACCGAAATCCGGTTTGTATGCCCGTTAGCAACCACTTTATGTTCTACACTTTTATATCGGCCATTGCTCATGATTTCAAGAGCATCGCCTATATTGATCGTCAACGCTTCCTTAACAGGAGGGACATGAACCCAACTGTCACTATCAAGTTTTCGAACATAAAGTCCACCAGTCTGATCTTGAAGAAGGACAGTTAATGTTGAAGCATCTGAATGACTGCTAGCGCCAATTGAGAGCTCGGGGTTGGGACAAACGGGATAGTAATTTAGGTTTATTCGTTTTGAACCCATAAGAAATGGTTCACTTGTTTCGTCAAGTTTTGGTATGCCCAATCCCTTGATTAGCACTTCTAATAGCGTCTTGACAACTGAATCACACATCTTCAAATATTCAAGAACTTGATTCCTATAGAAGAAATAAGATTAGTCGAAGAGATGTTTCAGTGAAGAACAATGTGTTTTTCTTGACAGAAAAGAACTTTATATATGATCTACTATGAGATATATAAACAAAATCGTTAAGATGGGAGACATTTGAAAGGATTGTGGATGACTTACTTGCAAATAGATGGCCAAAGTTCCAAGGCTTCTTCATCAGAAACATAGAAACAACTTAGTTGATCTTTCCACTCATAAACTTTGTCCTTTTCGGGATTGAAACTCGTAAGGAATCTAACATTTTTTGTGGGAGTATTTTGGGACAAGTATTTCTTTTTCTCGTCAGTTGACATCTCGAAGAACTTATGGGTTGCTTCTTTGACACCCTCGATTATGTTTAGAGGCACACCATGGTTAACAATTTGAAAGAATCCCCACTTCTCGGCTGCATCACATACAGATTTTGTTACCTCAAGGTCGTTGGAATCTGACATGTCGATGACTGGGATCAACTCATTGGGCAACACTTTGCTCGTATCGAGCCGTCTTTCAACCGGTTGAATGAACAATTCAGGCAATGTTTTGAGCTTCAGTTCTGATACACCCTTCACACCGTGACCCTCATTGACGATGAAGTGTTTAAATTCAGATGTAGTGGTAAGCGTTGGTGCCATACCTGGTTCATTTAATTTTTAATGAGTTAGCAATAATGCAATAGAGTTCTTGGGAAAATACACTAGTCATGCATGATACATTAATTTATGCATATTTATTTTCGAACTGCAAGAAGAAAAATTAATAGATAAAATGTAGCTAGAGTTACATGGAGTTGATATATTACTTACGTCAATTCATGCGTAATTGATACGTTAAGTCCTTAATACATCATGTATATACACTACAAGAAACGACTCACCAATACCGACGATACTATTAACGACGACAGCAGATATTAGCGACGACTTGTAAAACACGCGTTTTGGTTTAATACTTGTAGTGGCCGCTAATGTTGAGCAAACGAGAGACAAGGATAAGAGATACGAAATTACCTTACTGTCTTGATCTTTATTATAAAGAATACTAGCAAGCATGGTAATTTCACATGAAAGCAATTAATATACTAAAAATTAGAATCTAAAGGAATATTTCCCGATAGGGATGTGGGATGTGTGGCTGACATTCCATTGGGCCATACCCTTCATCCTAAGACATTTTTGTAGACAAGATATACAATACCGACAAAGAATACTTGCTAACTTTTTGGGGTTTACACGTTTTTCACGGTAAATTTCATTTTATACTTGATATTATATATATATATATATATATATATATATATATATATATATATATATATATATATATATATATATATATATATATATATATATATATATATATGTTCAAATACATTTTTTAAATATTGTGTGATTGTAGGACTAATTCTGGATCAATCATTTGATAGGGGCAATTTGGGAATCACACAATAGGTAACAAGCGTGCCCTAAATCAGCAGAAGTCAAAAATTTCTACTCACATCTGGGAAATCAGCAAGATTTAAGCGACAGAGGAGGTCGTCGGAATCGAAGCGATAAAGCAAGGTCGACGAAATTGATCTGGATCTCGGACGGCTATCGGTCGAAGATTTGCAGAATCAGCCGACGGGATGGACGAAATTCGCGAGGAACCGGAAGTAAAAGGTGGTGTTGATCGTGTTTTTTATGGTCCGACGTTCGACAGATCTTGGATCGACGACGGGCTTACGCGCTTCTGTGAACGATGATCTTCTTAAAATGAACACCAATCGGACAGAAGGTGTGGTGGTCGAAGTTGATTCTTGAAGAATGTAATGAAGAACCGATCTCCGCTCAAAGGAACGCCGTCGTCAATCTTTCGTAAAAAAAATTGATCTCCGCTCAAAGGCATTCTCAGAGAATGAGGAACGCGTATAACAGTTATAGGGCATGCGTATCACATTTTCCAAAGGGAATGCATTCTCAGAGAATGGAGCATGTGTATAACAACTTTTTTGAGAATGGGGCATTCTCAGAGAATGGGGCATTCTCAGAGAATGGGGCATTCTCAGAGAATGGGGCATTCTCAGAGAATGTGAAGGTCGTATTCCCTTTTCTCCTTTTTCCCATTTTTGTGTTTTAGTTCCTGTATCTTAGCGTTTGCATTATCTAGAAAATACGCACATTCACAGTTTAATCCATACATTCACAGTTTAATACAAAAACATTTAAAGTTTAAAATTTCATAGAAGCATTTCATCAAACACCTAGTGTGCATCAGATTTTCAGAACTTCTTCTATAAACACTACCATCAAAGAACAACTCAGATAGAAATAAACAATGAGAGGAGGAGAAGGCGGTGGTGGAATAGGTTTGATACGGTTGTGGAACCACCATTGGCCACAGTGAAATGCACCAAGAACACCTTATCTATACTTAAAATTACATCAACCCATTAGATTTTACCAGATCTAAGAGTGTAATCTTCATTGGATCCAGATCCATAATAACCTAAGTGACGAGGATTTGTGGCATCGGTAGTGGTGCACATCGGTGTGACGACGGCGCTGGTGGCGCTCGTGTGGCGTTAGTCGTTGGATCGCAGCAAAACATCAGATCTAGAACCACCATGAGGGAAGGAGGAAGTGGTGGTTTGGTTAGTGGTAAGAGACGGTGAAGGCGGCAATGAAGCGGTGAGGGGCCAACACCAGCGACAACGGCAGGTGGCGGCGGTGCTGTTAGGGTTTGAGTCTAAGTTGAGGATTTATGATAATGTTTGAACAAAAAGGTCACTAGATCTGATTTTCAGATCTAAAGTGGTTGTTTTTATGTTACTGTTCTCAAAATGACCACCATGCCCCTAATTATTCGTGGCCATTGATCAAAACTTAAAATATCCAAAGGCTTATATTAGTTCCTAAAAGTTCTTAACATTTTAATGGTTCTCATTTAAACCTATTCATATATATATATATATATATATATATATATATATATATATATATATATATATATATATATATATATATATATATATATATATATATATATATATATATATATATATATATATATATATATAATATACAAAAAACAAACTTTTTTCCTTCAAAGTTTCAATTCAGATTCACACTCTGAATTTGAATGTACCGAACTTTTCTAGATAATGATTCACATGTGAATGTTTACGAAACTCATTTTTTTAATAATTGTTGATCATTCAAAAACGTATCATGTGATTCAAATAGATTTTCGTACCAAAGAGCTTATAGCCTAACGATACCAATGTGAATCCCTCAACCCAAGTTTTGAGGGTTCTAGTCACATTAGGGGCAAAAGTGTGGAATAAGATGTGTGGATGTATGTGACAACCAAAAAGTTTTACGCGTATAAGTTATAATTTTTCACTTAAATGTATAATAAAATGGTAAAATGGTAAAAGAATGTGAGATTATTGGGAAATTATTTTTAAGACTTTTTATTAAGTCACTTTGAGATATTATTTCAGTTGTAAAGTTGGTCTCAGTGACTCGAGGGCAAAAATAGAAATAAAGGACCAAAAGTGAAAACTTTATTGAATAATCTTTAAAAATTAGTATCTCAAGATCTAAAAAGAAATGAGAAAAATACCTCAAGGATATTTTGGTAATATTTGAGATAACAAGAATTTAGGAAAAAGATTCAGGCCGTTTGGAGCTATAACGAATGAGTTATGAAGGTTTTAAAATGGCCCAAAAGTGACAAAAATGACCAAGGGGTCATTTTCAAGGGTTGATAGCGAAAAATCTATAAAGATTTGGACTTAAGTCAGTAGGAAAAATTTGTTAAGCACATTCCCATCTTTCTAAAAGTATAGATTTTGCAAAAATAGGATGTTACATCTGAGAGTTATGGCTTCGTAAAAATCAGCAAAAATTTGAGAGTAAGATGAGAATTTTCACCAAGACATGGACAGGGGCATTTTCGTCATTTCCACTTAAAACCAGCCCACAGTTTATAAAATACCTGTGGACTTCGTGTCTCTCTCCCAAAGTCACGTGAATCAAGAATAGAAATCAGAAAAGGGAAAAAAAAAGGAGAATCGGTGAGATCGAGAAAAACAAAAACGCACACACACCTCACAATCGATTTGTGGGTGTCGACTTTGAAATCGAGAGAGGGAAATCGAGATTCAGCAAGAGAGACATCGAGAGACAAGAAAAAGGGGGGAAACGAGATGAGATCTGGAAGCAAAACACGCACACCTGCGTGTGAAAGCGCGACCAAGAGAGATCGAGAGACAGATGCGATAGAGAGTGCCAATTGGGGCTCGATAGTGCCTCTATGATTCAAAGATTCTCATTAGGTCGAAGCCAGAAGCACCACAGCAGCAGATCGGCGCCTGGGACGCGCTGTTGACAGCAATCGCCGGCAGACCGCCGACTAGTGGCGGTGAGGGCATTCCGGTGGTGATAGGTGGCTGGGGATGGCGTGGTTATCCCGATTTCAGTTCTAAAAACTTCAAATTTTCTGAAGTATATCAGATTTAAGGTAACTTTGTGTGATTGGTCTAAGAAAATTTCAGAAATTAGTAGAAATCAGTGATGCATGTCGACTTTTACACTTGGTTTCTGATGTGGGGTTCCTACAGGTCCGATTTTCACCAAGAAACTTCAAGAACATTCTGATTTCGGGATTTTGGAACAAGGACACAAAGGTAAAACTGATGTTTGTAAACCCTAGCTTGCTAAACCCAAAAATTCTTCTTGCATGTTGGAATTAGACATGAACTCTGATTTCTATCGTGTTATGGGTTTAAAAACACATAAGGATTTGAAAGCTTTGAATATATGGTCGAAATCTTTAAATGCATGTTTAGTTATAGCTTCAAGAAGTCAAGAACAAAAGAAGTGTCTGTTTGGATTAACTTGAAGTTTTTGATTTATTGTTAAAGGTTTGTTTGAAGGTATTAAGGACATTGTGAATCAAATTGGGATCTTCAAAGAAAGAGAAATTCATGAGTTATTTTTTTTATATTTGGAAAGCTTGGTTTTTGTTAGTCAAACCCGAATATTTATGTTGAATTGGTATAAAATGAGTTTTTAGTGCCAAGACTCAAGCTTATTGTGAATATTTCAAGTCAAAACTAAATGTTGGTGTTCTTCCATCATATGAATCTATAACATATAAAGTGATGAATTGTGGATTTGAAATGGTTAAAGAAGGTAAATAAAGGTTGACTTTCTGTTTTGGTCAAACCTAACCATGAAATGGGAATTTTTGCAATATGTTTGATACATGTAATATATTCATTTAGAAATATGAGAAAGGAAGGTTATAAAATCGATACTTGTGGGATTTCATGTTATGACTAAAAGATTTTATATATATATATATATATATATATATATATATATATATATATATATATATATATATATATATATATATATATGATATTTTAAAGTGCTAGTTTAAAAAGTAAAACGAAAATTGATTTGGATTTTTGTTGGTCAATTGTAAAGATTTGGAATGGAATTATAAGTTCCACCCTTTATATGCGAACGATTTTAGTATACGTAAAAAGTAGTGTTTAAAAGAACATAAAACTTAATTGTAATGATATTTTGAAGTGTTGGGAATGTTTTAGCGTCACACGAATGGAAAACATTATGTTTTACAACAGTTTCTATTTTTGGAAACTTTATTCGTTAAATTTTGTCAAAACGACATAAATGAGTAAAATGAAAGATGTTTTGACATCTAAGCGTTAAGGTAAGATTAAAAAGATGTAAAAAATTTGAAAGTTGCTAAAATAACAATGTAAAACCCGAAAATATCATTTTTGGGCAAAAGGGGTAAAATTGTCCAAAATGGTGATTATGCCTTAAGAGCCATATTTGGACATTGAAATAGAACTAGAAGATGACTAGAAATAGTTCAAGAATCAGTAGACGATTATTATATGTTTAGTTGTCTAATAAGTCCTAATATTCTATTAGATCAATAGAGATTGAAAGGCGTTTGGAAGCAACGAAAGGCTAGAGGAAGTGGACTAGTGTAGCTAGACGTACCTAGCTACTAAGGTGAGTACATGTGGCTTTTCCCCACTATGGGGTACATGACAAATTGTTGACAAAGCTTTTACTTGACATTTGAATATTAAATGATATGTAAATTGTTCTACGTATGTTACGATAATGAAAGTTTTATACGATGATTTTGAAAGAATGTTTTGGCATCAAGCCTACAATGATTATGAAAGTATGTTCTAGCATTTAACCTACTCTATTACCGGAAGATTGTTTTGGCTTCAAGCCTACTATGCTTTTGAAAGAATATTTTGGTAGTAAGTTTACTATGTGTTCATGTTATGAATCTGTTTCAAAAGAACAAAGGCTATATGTGCTATATGATTTGATTCTTATATAAGTTTATGAAAGCTTTAAATTGTTAATGCTTATGTTATTGCACATGCATCTCATGGCATTTTGTGATTTCTTGTACAAAAGAAAAGTAGTGTTTTTATGCATGCATAGAGTGTGATTGCATGATTCAGCGAAGTCCAGACACGTGCCCGTAACGGGACAACAGACTCTACTGGGATGGTACCTCCCGTCGCAAAGTAGAAGTCTTTTAGATGCCATTATAGGAAGATTTGTTCTCCTATTTTGGTAAGCTTTGGTCTTTATAGACCTCTAGACGCGATATATAACCGCTAGGGGTGAGCGTGGTGCGGTACGGTGCGGTTTTAGTAAAATACCGTTACCGTTACCGCGAAATGCGGTAATTGGAATTGTAAAACCGCAAACTGCGGTAATTATTGTGGTTCGGTAATGCGGTAATTTATGCGGTAATGCGGTAATTCGGTACGGTTTCGGTAATCACCACATTAAAAAGTGTCAAACTTCCATCATTTTCCGCTTGAAGATCCTACATAAGAAAAAAAGAACAAAAAGTATATATTGAGCATTAGTATGTATCAAAAATATGAACTAAAAACATATGGAATATATCGTATTTATTTTGTTTTTGGATCCCGCTTCAGCCTTTTGCTGCTTTGTATCAAATTATAGAATATATTATATTTATATTATATATATAATAATTATTAACATGTAAAATAATGCGGTGCAGTGCGGTAATTTCGGCGCGGTAAAGACCTCTAAAACCGTACCGTATCGAATAAGTTCGGTTTTTGAGATTCTAAAACCGCAGTTACGGTTGTTATATCGGTTTCGGTAAATCTGTTTCGGTAATTGCGGTTATTTTGGTAATTCGGTTCGGTTTTTGCTCACCCCTAATAACCGCGAGCTTTTGTCACGAATGTGACCTGGTCTCTTAGACCTCAGACGCGGGTACGGAACCCGCGAGCCTTGCATTGGTGTGCGAAACATGCATTGCATATGCATCTATCTTGTATTAATCGAGTTGAACTTAATATATTGTTTAAGTTTCAAAACTTTCTTAAGTTGTTTTCGCAAAGAATTTTGGAAGTAAATGTCATTTACAGGATATTATAAAGAAGTTTTTGAAAAGTAAAGGTTAGTCATATAACTTATTTTGCAAAGGATTTTGAAAAAAATTGTATCAAATATATGATATTGATTATAAAACATTTTCAACGATGTTTTGAGTTTAAAACTCATGTAGCTCACGAGACGTTTTCGTCTTACGTATTTTATTTTATGCCATGTATCCTATGTTTTAGACACGATGGATAAAAGGAAGTAGATGACCCGAAGGAATTGGAATCTTAGATGGAGTGAATCTTGACCGATGAAATGGTTTGTAATCCTAACTTGCTTTCTATGGTCTTATATGATATGGAGTTGTAACCCCCGAAGTTGTATAAACATTTGTACAACTTAATTGTTTTTGTTGGGACCGAAATTTTAAGACATGACACGATGTCATGAGAAAAGTTTTTAAAAGATGACATTCTATCACATAATGTTTTAAAACATGATGGAATAACGTTAATGTGCTTTTAGCATTATTGTACTTCTAACATTAATGTGCTTTTAACATTAATGTGCTTTTAGAACTATTATGCTTCTAACGTTTTTGTGTTTTTGGCGCTAATGTGCTTTTAGCGTTATTATTTTAAAAAAAAAATTATGAAAATCGGGGTGTTACAATGTAACACCCAGTTTCTTATCTCCGAATTACACCATATAATTACTCAAATAACCACAACGGTTTATGGTGAAATCAAAGTTAAGTAACAGAAGTACAAACAATTATCAAAAGAACAAGTACTTAATACAAACATGTCCCAAAAACTGGGTTACAAAAGACCATTTTTACAAACTATACTTAAGTTTCAAAAGAGTGTGTCTTAAATCACAAAAACCCCAAAAGTCTAGTCCCAAGTCAAGTCATTTATCCCTCTGCAACTTTCTTTCCCCTATCACCTATAACACATACAACACAAACAATGTTTATGAGCTATTTAAGCTCAGTGACAAATACTCAAAATTTAATAATCATTCAATCATTTCTCAATAAATACCATATTACTCAACAACTGCTAACATATAAATTCATTAATTGCAATATACTATAAAACTCGATACTATAAGTATATAACTCATAAATCTCATAATCTTTAACTATCTTAGTCAACTCTTGTGTTTAATCACATATGATTTATCGCACTATATCTCAATCGTGTGGTTAATCACCTATGATTTATTACACTATCAGTCATGTGTTTCATTACATATGATTTATCACACTATATCTCAGTTGTGTGTTTAATCACATATGATTTATCACTCTCATTTGTGTGTTTAATCACATAAGATTTATCACACTATATCTCAGTCGTGTGTTTAATCACGTATGATTTATCACTCTCAGTCGTGTGTTTAATCACATATGATTTATAACACTATATATCAGTCGTGTATATCTCAATCGTGTGTTTAATCACATATGATTTATCACTCTCAGTCGTGTGTTTAATCACATATGATTTATCACTCTCAGTTGTGTGTTTAATCACATGTGATTTATCATACTATATCTCAAATTCCAAATTTGGTTTTCTTAACCAATTAAAATCAATAGTAACTTGTTAATTCATAATTCAATCATAAGAAATGAATTATAGTTACTCACCTGATGTCTGTTCAACTCGTGGTCCACTCTTGCCTCGTGTATCTCCTTCCTTCCTGTGAGTATCAGCTATAACAAATGACATCAAATATCATATCTCAAACATCCTCAGACATCTCAATAATATCTAACTCAAAGGATCAAAAAATCAATAGATAATGAAGATCACAAACAGTGGATAACATATGCTATCAAACCGCAGCCCTAAATTTCGTGGTTCTACTCATTCAACTGTCCAAACATCACAATAATCACAACAAATACTCATAATAGCATATACTAACAACATACTAACAACACATAAAGAAATGTGTAGCAGATTCATCGGTTTAAAAAACCTAGGGTTTTAAACCCTCAAACCCGAAATCAACTAACCTCGTTGATTTAGCAATCGAAAACACGTTACGAGTGTTAGATTCGACTTCCCCAAGCTTCTCTACACAAAACCCCTGTTCAAATTGACCTAAAATCGCCCTTAGAACTCTGAAAATCGACCTGGTCTTTCTTTTCCTTGAAATGGAGGTTTTCTCCCAATTTAACCCCACTGACATAAGTTAGCGCCGCTAACTTTTAAAATCATGCTCGGGTCCTTTTTGCACTTGGTTTTTCGATCGTAACTTCTCGCCTTTTATCCGTTTTTAACAATCTTTATATGCTCGAAAAGCTAAGGAAAATTTCTGCAACTTGATTAGGCTAATTATAACTCTAGATTAACACATCTCTAAACATTTAACAACTAACACTAACTACTTACTCGTATAAATGTCGCGGTTAGGAAACGGGTTTCACAAGCTCTTCCCCCCTTCAAAAGATTTCGTCCTCGAAATCTATCGAAATAAGAAAGGGTATTTGCAAAGCATCTCTTCTTCAGGTTCCCACGTGACATCTGTGCCTCGATGATATCTGCACTGCACTTTCACTATCCCAATCTCCTTTTTTCGTAGTTTCTTGATCTTTTTGTCTAAAATTTTCTCCAGTTGTTCCTGGTATTGGAGTTTCTTATCTAACTGAACTTCATTCATAGAAACTCGCGTTGACTCGTTATGTAAAGTTTTACGAAGATGTGATATATGAAACACATTATGTATTCATCGTAACTCATTGGGAAGCTCAAGTCTATAAGCTACAGCTCCCACTCGCTGAGATACACTGAAAGGTCCGATAAATCGAGGGCTTAACTTGTCACGCTTACCAAACCGAATAATTCCCTTCCAGTGAGACACTTTCAACATCACCATGTTTCCAGCTTGAAACTCCAATGGTTTCCTTCGTTTATCAGCGTACTGCTTTTGACGCTGCTGAGAAACTCTCATGTGCTCACGAATACTTTTAATCTTTGCCTCAGTCTCAGTTATTATTTCAGGACTCGCTAGTGGCTTTTCTCCCGCCTCTAACCAACATGTCGGTGTCCTACACATTGATCAATATAATGCCTCGAAGGTGCAATTTGAATGCTGGAATGTTATGAATTGTTATACGCAAATTCAGCCAAAGGGAAATGATCGTCCCAGCTACCTCCAAAATCAATCACTAAAGCTCTAAGCACATCCTCTAATGTCTATATAGTTCTTTCGGTTTGACCATCAGTCTGTAGATTATAAGCCGTACTCATCAAGGCTTTGGTTCCCAAGTGTTTTTGAAAACTTTGCCAAAAATGTGAAGTAAAACGACTATCACGATCGGAGACTATCGAGGTAGGCACTCCATGCCGTCTCATCACTTCTCCAATATAAATCTCTGCTAGTTTGGACGCTTGGTAATATTCTCGAATGGGAATGAACTGTGTTGATTTGGTCAACCTATCAACAATCACCCAGATAGAATTGAACCCTCGCGGAGTTCGAGGTAACTTAGTGATAAAGTCCATAGAAATTTCATCCCACTTTTTCGTCGGTACTGGCAGTGGTTGTACTAACCCGTATGGTCTCTGATGATTTGTCTTGACTTGTAAACAAGTCAGACACTTCTCCGCACATCTCCCAACATCACGTTTCATTCCCGGCCACCAATAAAACGGCTTTAGACTTCTATACATTTTTGTACTACCTGGATGGATTGAGCACCGAGTACAATGAGCATCTTCAAGTAATAGCTGTCTTGTTTCTCCGTGCCTTGGGACCCACACTCGTCCTTGAAAAGTCTTTACTCCTTTTGCATTTTCAACTAGTTTATCTACATAGCCAACCATTCTCTCACTCATCATGTCATTGGCTTCTCTTTGGGCACGTTGAATCATTTCTGATAATCTACTAACCACTCCCATTCGAGCTGAAACGACTCGAATGGATGGCTCTTTTCGACTTAACGCGTCTGCCACTACATTTGCTTTACCAGGATGGTAAAGTATTTCACAATCATAATATTTCAAACGATCCATCCATATTCGTTGTCTCATATTTAACTCTTTTTGGTCAACCAAATACTTTAGACTTTTGTGATCTGAGTACACCTGGAACTTCACACCATAGAGATAGTGTAGCCAAATTTTCAATGCAAAAACAATGGTAGCTAACTCCAAATCATGTATAGGATACGCTTGCTCGTGAGACTTCAGTTGTCGAGATGCATATGCAATCACTCGCCCCCTCTGCATTAGTACACATCCAAGACCAATTTGTGAAGCATCGGTAAAAAGGACAAAATCTTCTCCACCTTGAGGTAATGCCAGCACCCGAGCTTCACATAATGCACGTCTCAGTCTCTCAAAGGCCGCTTGTTGTACTTTAGTCCAGATGAACTTCTCTGTCTTTCTGGTTAGCTTCGTTAAAGGCAACGCAATGCTCGAAAATTTCTCAACAAACCGCTGATAATAACCGGCTAATCCCAAGAAGCTCCAAACCTTAGTCGGACTCTTGGGTGGGGCCCAACTCATCACCGCTTCTATCTTGTCAGGATCTACTTTAGCGCCTTCTCGGTTTATCACATAACCAAGGAATTGAAAACCTTGCAACCAAAACTCGCATTTAGAAAATTTTGCGTACAGCTTCTCTTTGCGAAGAAGATCAAGGATTAATTGCAAGTGTTGTTTATGCTCGCTCCAACTCTTGGAATAAATCAAAATGTCATCAATGAACACTATCATGAACTTATCCAAAAAGGGATGACAAGCTCGGTTCATCAAATCCATAAAGGCCGTCGGGGAATTCGGCAAACCGAACGGCATTACTAAAAACTCGTAATGACCGTATCGAGTACGAAAGGCTGTTTTTGGAATGTCAGCTTCTCTTACTCTCAGCTGATGGTATCCCGATCTTAAATCAATCTTCGAGAAGTATACCGCTCCTTCTAGTTGGTCAAATAAATCGTCAATTCTTGGTAAAGGATAACGATTTTTCACCGTGATTTTGTTCAACTCACGATAGTCTATACACATGCGCATAGAATCATCCTTCTTCCGAACAAACAATATCGGAGCACCCTACGGGCACGAACTCGGCGAATGAAACCGCGATCTAAAAGCTCTTGCAGTTGTTTCTTTAATTCCTCCATCTCTGATGGCGCCAACCGATAGGGTGCTCGAGCTATCGGTTTCGCTCCAGGTACTAAATCGATAACAAACTCTATTTGACGATTTTTCGGTAAGCCGGGGAGATCGTCAGGAAAAACATCGGGAAAATCACGTACTACTTCAACATCTTTCATCGTGGGACGTTTGGATTCAACCAGAGTAACATGCGCCATAACCAAAAGGGAACTTTTTTCGGTATATCTTTGCGCTCTTGCGAAAGATACTACCGGTATATGTTGAAAACGACTCTCGCCTCGTATTAACGTTCGGGACCCGTCTGGCATTCTCACAGAAATGGTTTTGCCATGACAATCCATATTCGCTCTATTGTCATCTAACCAGTCCATTCCAACTATCACATCAAACGCACGAGTAGTCATCGGCTTCAAATCAATAAGGAATGAGATCTCGTTGATTTCAAGCCGACAATTAGCATAATGACTATTTACTATAACATCCCTCCCGTCAGCAATATCAACTATCAAACTCTCACTTATCTCGGTTATCGGAACATGAATTCGAGACGCAAAAAGTACAGATATAAAAGAAACTGAGGCACCAGAATCAAATTAAAGGGTTTTCTAGCAAACAATGAAGAAATAATCTCTTATGGTTTACATGCAACCCTAGAAAGATCTATGTTTTCTTCTATGAAGATAATAAGCTAAAACTAAAGGCCAATAATAATTTCTAAAGTTTAAAACAAGAATTACCAACCTTTGAATCTTGTTCTTGAAGCTAGCAGCAAAAGTATCCTGCCTCAAATGCAAGTCACACCCAAAGCGATGGAGAAGACAGTCCAGCAGAGTTTATCTGGTGAAAGTGGCGCAGGTTTTAGGGCATCCAGTAGCCTCCTTTTATAGCCTCCAAGGGTTACAGTCAAAACCCTAAGGAGCCTCCAAATGGGCAAGCCTGTTAACCATTTGGACAAGGCTTTCCTTAACCCTAATTAGGGTTTTTGCCAACCCTCGGAGAAGCCTCCAGGATGGCGCCATTTTGGCCCCTGGCTTATCTCTTGCCAGTTATTCAACTATTGAATAAATACAAGTCAGCCCCTGCACTTTAATTAGTTAATTTAATCACTGAATTAAATCCAATTAATTCTAGATTAAATCCTAATTAATTATTATAGTTTCTAATTAATATATCAACACTTAAATATATTAATAAACCATTTAATTAATTCTATTGATTTATTACACAATTAATAAATCAACCTTTTACTCTACTGAACTCTATCCTAACCTCCAGCTATGAGGGCAACCTAAATGGACTTTGCTTCAATTAACAAGATAAATATAAATGTAAAGTCATGGCTTAGACACCTAATCCAACAGTCTCCCACTTGGATAAGTCTATGACTTTAATTTATCTTCTGATTAATAAACAACCTGCAGCTTCCTAGAAACTGCTGCCGAACTCTGACCCAGTCAGTTCTGTCCATAGATAAGTGATCATATGATCCTTCATCCAACAAGATATTTTCAGACACAAGACATGGATTGAGATCAATCTCTGTCCGATAATCTGTTTCCCGATTTTCGATTCTGCTTATGACTTTCGGACTTCTAATTGAACACATCAATTCAGTCCAGGCTGGCCAGCACTTTAGTCAACTTCAAAATCATCGAGCGGCCTACAGATATCTGTTTCCCATCAGGGTCATGGAACGAATAAGCTTTGACTCATATGGTTGTGTCTTTTACTTATCAAATCGTACACAACGTGCGTTTTATAACATCGAGTTACCGATGCGTTTTCGCATTATCAATGCACAACCAACTCGTAAATTTCAACTCATATGTCTCCGTTTCAAGATCATACGATATTATCGTCTCAACATTGCTCGTGATGTAATCCATGAAGCAATCTATTGAGCACGGGTTTATCCAATACTCAAATCTCTATTTCTAAGTACTCATGAACGTTGTAGCAGTCTTACTGCAATGTCTAACTCTTTAGACAATCTACAAACCAATTCACGACAGTCTTTGTTCATACTTACTCCCGAAAAGTATGAGTGACTGTGGACTTTTGAATAATCAAATTATTCGGGAAGTGAAACATGCAAAATTGAAACTTAAAATCTGACTGGTGGCTACTCTTGCCTAATTACCAAGTCTCCACGAGGTAATCACCAAGTCGGGTTTTACATAAAACTATTATCGGTAATCACCAAGTCGGATTTTACATAAAACTATTATCGGTTTCTAGATTCCTTTTAAACTATTTAATTCGTGTTATGTATCTATGTCTACTTGACCTTTCACTCTTTCTGTGTATTCAAATGTTATACATTTATACACTTTATCCGATCGGATATCCTTCCGATGATATTTCAATTTTGGTCATCCCGTCATTCTCACTAACAACTCCATTCTATGTACTGTGACTTTCCATGGTTCTCGGGATCTTTAGTCCACAGGACTGCACCCTAAGACTATTTCGAGGTGTTATGATGTGCCGGTGAGCCACACGCGCTCCATCGGAATGCCAACGAAATTCTTTAATCATTAAGTCTTTATTTGAAAAAACTCCTTTCAAATTGTTATCAACATTTACCCCTAATCATTTTCCAATGATTTCTCATGTATGTACAAAATCCATTAAGTATTCCCAGCCAGTTCATATCCTGAATCTGACTCACTATGCTCTAAGCATTAAGTCATCAAGACATGTTCATGACACTTTTGATCGATCCAAGAACCTTGTTGGATTCGATCCAGTCCTATTCCAAAATCTTTTGGAATCTTTAGGATTACTTATAATCCTTGTGTCACGACTTTTAATAACTATAACCTTTCGGAGACTTTTTTCCATGCATCTTGAATCTTATCAAGATCATGCTTACTATGGCTAGGTCCATACTGATGACAACATCTATCTGATAGATGTCTATGGATTATGTGAGTATGCTGCACCTTCTTTATATTTCTTATGCCAAATCATTACACTTTGCAATGATAGAATACTATTTTCTAGGCAATGCATCTTGAGTCTCATCAAGATCATTTTGGCAGAGTTTCGATCTATCTCATAGACGTTTATAACCACCCGAGCATGCCGTATTTCTATTAAGTCTCTCATAGCGATCCGTCTCTTAACACCAAGTCGTTACACTTTGTAATGAAAAGAGACGTTTCCTAGAAGCATTATGTAACACACATATGGAGATAGATAATAGAGATACTCCCACTGGCTTTGACACGGTTATGGACTATTTACAAAATCCAGAACTTTTGGCACATTTTGAGAATCCAATCCTTTCTGACATCTTAATGGATATCTTTCAGCCCCTTTTGAAAATCCAATCTTTTGGCATATTTTGAGAATCTGAATATCCTTTCTTGCGAGATGCCCGCGGGGAAATCCCGGGCCCATGCACCTTTATACTGGCATATTCTTTGTGAGTCCCTATTAGTGTGCCGGTGATCCACACACGCTCCACTAATGACTTACAATATGCAGTATCCTTTCGGATTTCATCTTTTATTGAGAGTGCTTCTCTCGGAGTCAATTCCTTGACTCTGAGTATCGTCTCACTCAACCAGATGTTCTGAAGGTACGTTTCTGTCCATGTTGGTTTCTTTTGATGATTACTCCCACTGGTTTTAAGACCAGTTGTAAAATCAATCAAACTGTCACATAGACTGTATCTCGTCCTAAGGTTCTCTTTAATTGGCAGCAACCGGGCTCACCAATGCTTCCAAGTAGTCGGATTGAAAAATCCATACCAACTATAGTGTTTTACCACTATTCGGTATGTCACCCCGATCATAACTACTTATGACGGTGATCAGTACTACTGGTCAAGAGAAGGTTATGTCAGAATTTTAAAACAAAAATCTGATTTCTGCTCTAAGCCTAGTGATGACTAAAGGTTATTTCACTTGGCTAATCCTGAACTCATTCAGGACTGTCCCAACTCCCACTGTTTCCTTAGAACATGAGTTCTTTCTAAAAGAGCTCTTTCTCTTCCAGGTACAGCGGGATAGCCAGTGAAACGACATTTCTGATTAGGTTCAGGCTAGTCATGAGGTTCAGACGAACACTACAAGACCCTGGACCTTTAATGTACAAGTGGGACAATCTCATCTTTACATTTCAGACAGTGTCAGCAAAACCTACTTAGTCGAAGATGTGGTTGGAATATGGTTTATATGGTCTGACTGGTTTAGTGTTTAATTTTCGGGAAACTAATTGGCAATGTATCTCATACATCGAGGATCGAACTGTTTCGACCAATGCTCCATCATCTTCCCTAAGACACATTATAACTATTAATGTTATTGGAAGAGAATAACTGTGAAACATTTTCCGAGTTTATGCTGTCACTCAGGTTCTGTGGGTCTTGTACTTCCTTTGAAGTCCTTGAACTATTCAAGGATTCAATCCAATCGCTTATTCTGATAAGCGAAGCCATATTTGTCATACCGAATGACAAATATTGTAAAGTACAACCAATTGTGTTCTATTTGAAGATTCGAGCAATACACAGCAACTGATGTGTCCGTTGCTCCTAATCTCAATCTCTTTTACATCTCTATGTAAACTTATGACTTTGTTAATTTTGTTCAAGACTTGCAATCTTCAGTTGACTCTAAGTCAACTGATTCCAAAATCCTATCCTCTGGATCTTTGGGTGATTCATTTCTTGCCACATGTGCTTTATAAAGAACTTAATCATCATTTGACTCTAAGCCAAATGATTCCAAAATCATGTCCAACTGGATCTTTGGTTGATTCATTTCTTGACATATTAAGAACTCAATTCATCATGTGACTCTAAGTCAAATGATTCCAAAGTCCTGTCCAACTAGACCTTTGGTTGAATTGATTCTTATAATATTCACTTTAACAATCATAAGGAGCATAATTCCTAAAATCCAAACACTTTGGATGTATCAATATTCAAGTTATTACTAAACATGCATTCAACACAATCATACAACATTTCAAGAATATTTCAAACAACATGTGTTAAAAGAAAATTGACAATTTTATTAAAACAAAATCCTTGAACAATGTATTATATGATAGACAATGTCATACGCATCTGATAAGCTAATAACATGATTTCAACATCTAACTAAACTCTAAAACTGCATGAGCTTCAGATCCAATCTGAATATGCTCCTATGCAACAACATCCCACATCCTACAGAGTCCATGCATACAGAGCAAATGTGAGAAACACATCCTATATCAAGGAACTAAGGATCAGGTGTTCTGAGTTTTAAGATATTCCTGAGTTGCCAAACTGTTCGGCTTTGGAGCATTTTCCAATCCTTCCGTGACTGTGTCCCACCCTGTGGATTCCCAGTTTGAACCATCGAGGAACCGGTCCAGACGATCTGGATCATTTCTTGATGTGTCCTATTACTGGACTCAATCCCGAAGCAGCTGAATCAATGGAACTATGCTTCTCTATGAACGACTCATACAGAGTCAACATTGAATGCATATCCACGATTGTCTTATCTGGTTTCCCTTCCTGTACATCAGGATGAACGGATCAGCGAGTCGAGCTAATGCTTTAACTCCCGATCAAAAAAGGGAACCAAATTTATACAGTTCACCTGTGTGTCTCTCAGTCTTGAGAACATGTGAACTGGTGCTACTTCCTGCACACTTCAAACTCTTTGAAGATCTTAGCTCGTCCTTTCTCAACCAGTTCATAGAACCTTTCCACAACTAGCTGTGTTAACTTATCTGACCCCAGGAATTCTAAATTCCTACGGAACTCGGGGTCAATGATCAATAGTATTAGGCAACGAACTTTCCTTGACTTAACAATCAAGGAGTCATGCTCATCACAAGCTACTGTGTGATGTCATGCTCTGGGGAGCGGACACTCAGTCAGATATGGCTTGCTAGCAAAACAGAGAACTATTCTCTATTTATGAAGCCATACCTTACAGTTAAGGCCAGTCAGCCTTTCCATATTTAGCAGGTGCTTTCTGATGCTCTCAGAAATGGGTGAAGGAGGAGAGGGAGGAGAATAGACACTTGATTCAGACATCTACAATAGCCAGAATTTTATTAGTTTAATTTATCCTTTTAAATAATTACCCAATATATTATTTATTAATGCTAGGACCCAAAATACCCCAACTATGGTGTGAAGAGGGATGCCGTAATCACAACATAATGGTCATTAAGGTGGATAATACACTTATCAATTTCATCTTATGAAATTCCTAGATCAGTTGAGACACATTGAACTGTTCAATGGCATGTTTAGTCTCGGATGTACCCCACTGTTTGTGACTGGGATGCCGAGGATCACAAACCGGGTGTGAATAACAATGCAAATTAGCTCGGTACTCTCGAAGTCAATTGTCATCTCTAATTAACGTGCCGGTTAACCACACACGCTCCGTTAATAATGACAAAATCGAGAAACCCATTGCAAGTCTTTGTGAACCCCTATTGGTGTGCCGGTTAACCACACACGCTCCACCAATGTTTCACAAATTGCGATGTGCAATTTCATGGATTAGCACCAATTCACATTTTTAAACCTAAAGTAACTAGATTGGGTTTTGTTCAAAGTTCTAGTACTTTCAATTATAGCATTATACTTTTAAGAGGCTTAGCGGTTCTATCAAACCCGTTCGGCTAACGACACTCGACTGGCTAGGAGAGCGGTGGGTAAGAGTAGATACCCATTAGACTAACATTTTATAGTCAGTCGCCTTGTACCCTCTTTATAGGACAGTTTTGTGAATGAGGCCTACTTGCGGTAAGACTAACCAATTTTCTTATATATAAATAATTAACTTTTAATCATAAATATATAAGATATATTTTAATCTTATTAAAATATTTTAGAATTAATTATCTCATAATTTTCGCAAATTATTATCTATTTTTTTGAAAATTTAAATTAATTCTTTAAGCTGATTTAATTGATCTTTTAATTAAACAATTAATTAAACTAATTAAATCAAATATAGGCATCACAAAATTAATCAAATTAATTACCTATATTAATCCCTAGATTTTGAAATCTACCAGATATGGATAAGGATTCTAGTTATTTAATTAATCAGCAATTACCAAAAATAACAATCCTAATCTGGGCAGCAAATCACGCAAATCAAGGGGGAATAAAGGGGTGGCGGCTAGGGTTAGGAAACCCTAGCCTAAGCCACGAAATTTAGGCCATCCTTGGTGGTGTTCATCGCAAAAAACATCAAGGAAAAAAACAATTAAGCAGTTTATATCAATTTCACAAGAAAACAGCCTAAGCTCTGATACCACTTAAGGGTTTTCTAGCAAACAATGAACAAATAATCTCTTATGGTTCACATGCAACCCTAGAAAGATCTATGTTTTCTTCTATGAAGATAATAAACTAAAACTAAAGGCCAATAATAATTTCTAAAGTTTAAAACAAGAATTACCAACCTTTAAATTTTGTTCTTGAAACTAGCAGCAAAAGTATCCTGCCTCAAATACAAGTCACACCCAAAGCGATGGAGAAGACAGTCCAGCAGAGTTTATCTGGTGAAAGTGGCGCAGGTTTTAGGGCATCCAGTAGCCTCCTTTTATAGCCTCCAAGGGTTACAGTCAAAACCCTAAGGAGCCTCCAAATGGGCAAGCCTGTTAACCATTTGGACAAGGCTTTCCTTAACCCTAATTAGGGTTTTCGCCAACCCTAGGAGAAGCCTCCAGGGTGGCGCCATTTTGGCCCCTGGCTTATCTCTTTCCAGTTATTCAATTATTGAATAAATACAAGTCAGCCCCTGCACTTTAATTAATTAATTTAATCACTGAATTAAATTCAATTAATTCTAGATTAAATCTTAATTAATTATTATAGTTTCTAATTAATATATCAACACTTAAATATATTAATAAACCATTTAATTAATTCTATTGATTTATTACACAATTAATAAATCAACCTTTTACTCTACTGAACTCTATCCTAACCTCCAGCTATGAGGGCAACCCAAATGGACTTTGCTTCAATTAACAAGATAAATATAAATGTAAAGTCATGGCTTAGACACCTAATCCAACACAAATACCATACGAGCTCTGAGAGAATTTAGGCTAAAGATAAATGTAATCACATCCGGTCGCTCCTGGGCCTCCACCACTGTCATCTGAAAGGGTCGAGTCCTAACGTTCCCGCCGCCTCTGTCTCGTCTATCACATCGACTATCACCTTGTCCAGCCCTCGGGGTCTCACGGCGTGCATCCGTCTTCGGCTTTGGGCAATCCGGGCGGATGTGGCTGCTTTCTCCAAAATTAAAACATATTCGGCTTTTCTCTAGATAATCTCGTGCCATGTTCCCCGTTTTCCCACACTGATAACATATAAGGGACGGGGTACTCGTATCACAATCTCCAGTGTGTTTCCGGCGACATCTTTCGCACCATTTACTCTTCATCTTCCTCGAATCACCTCGAGGCTGAAACTCGGGACCGACTGTTTTTGGGAACTACCTCCCGACTTTCCTTCCTATTTTCTTTTCTAACCTCCACTATCTTTGTCCCCCTTTTTCTCATCCTCTTGCCTCCGCAGTTCTTTTTCTCGAGACTTAGCTGCTTCGACTATCTGCTGGTAAGTGGTAAAACTCGAACTTTGTAAGAACTCCGGTATCTGAGTCCTCAATCCCCACAGATACCTATCAATCTTTCTCTCTTCAGTATCCACGTGATGAGCAGCAAATCTGGCCTTCTCGTTAAACTCCGTCGTATACTCTTGTATCGACCATGTTCTCTTCTGTAATCTCAACAATTCCTCCTCTAAACTTTTCATTGCAGTGTTAGAACAATATTCTTTCATAAAATTTGCTTTGAATTCCTCCCATGTTGGTTCAACCTCTAAACCTTTTTCTATATCGAGAATTCCCACCAGAACAGGGTGTCTTTATGTAGACAATTAGTAGCATAATCGACTTTATCTTTCTCCGCACACTTGCTCGTACGAAAAACCTTCTCGATGTGAGTCAACCAATTTCATGCAATAATAGGATCATCAGTATTGAAGAAATCATTCGGTTTACATTTGTGAAATGTTTCATAGCTGCACCCTTTTGGTTCCCCCGACCTTCCTGCTTCAGCATGTATAACAACCGGCTCTCTCTGACCCTCATCAACTATTGGAGTAATATGAGGTTGGCCTCGCTCGTCTCTACCCGTTGGCTCTGTCTTATGCCTAACCAAAATATGCAGTAGGCTTTTGACTGCTTTTGCTACCTCATCAGCAATAAGCTCTTGTAAAGACGGTGATAACTCAGGCGGTCTTTCACCTTCGGGCTGGCGCCCCAGCACCGAACCATGTGACCCCGATTGCTCTTCTTGGTGATCACCTCCCTCTTTTTCCTTTCCAGAACTCATAATGAGGCTGAAAAAGAATTCAACTCATTTTAAATCTCTAGTATCTCAATACTCTTTTCATATTGCACATTTCATCAAAATTCTCAAAATAGCACACATACTCATTACATGTGCTAAGAGGAATAGTTGCATAAGGACAAATTTGGGACCTCTCTCTTTATTAGTTTGAGTCTAGAACTTACCCTTTAAAGTCTAGTTCACTCAAACATTGCTCTGATACCAACTTGTAACACCCAATTTCTTATCTCCAAATTACACCATATAATTAGTCATATAATCACAAGGGTTTATGGTGAAATCAAAGCTAAGCAACATAAGTACAAGCAGTTATCAAAAGAACAAGTACTTAATACAAACATGTCCCAAAAACTAGGTTACAAAAGACCAGTTTTACAAACTATACTTAAGTTTCAAAAGAGTGTGTTTTAAATCACAAAAACAATGTTTATGAGCTATAACACATACAACACAAACAATGTTTATGAGCTATTTAAGCTCAGTGAGAAATACTAAAAATTTAATAATCATTCAATCATTTCTCAATAAATACCATATTACTCAACAACTGCTAATATATAAATTCATTAATTGCAATATACTATAGAACTCGATACTATAAGTATATAACTCATAAATCTCATAATCTTTAACTATCTTAGTCAACTCGTGTGTTTAATCACATATGATTTATCACACTATATCTCAATCGTGTGGTTAATCACTATGATTTATTACACTCTCAATCATGTGTTTAATCACATATGATTTATCACACTATATCTGAGTCGTGTTTTTAATCACATATGATTTATCACTCTCATTTGTGTGTTTAATCACATATGATTTATCACACTATATCTCAGTCGTGTGTTTAATCACATATGATTTATCACTCTCAGTCGTGTATTTAGTCACATATGATTTATCACTCTCAATTGTGTGTTTAATCACATGTGATTTATCATACTATATCTCAAATTCCAAATTTGGTTTTCTTAACCAATTAAAATTAATAGTAACTTGTTAATTCACAATTCAATCATAAGAAATGAATTATAGTTACTCACATGATGTTTGTTCAACTCGTGGTCTGTAAGAACCCGCAAAATTTAAAAAAATTATAAAATAATTGTGTGTAATATTAGAATATGTGAAAAGGGCAAATTCGTCTTTTGCCATGTCTTGGACCTTGGTGAAGAGTAAATTGTGTTTGTGGGGCAATAATGTAAGAAATGAAACTTCATGCAATAAAATTAGCTTTCTAGTGCCAAAGTGCAAGAAGTAAAACTTGAGGGTTAAAAATGAAAATAAGGAAGTATAAATAGAAGAAAAATCTCCCATAAGTTCCCAGAAGATTATAGAAGGTTCGGGAGAGAGCTTGAAGGCACGTGAATTGGACAGTTCTACAGAAGTGAAGTGAGAATTGGAGTAATTGGTTGGAGAGTTGAAGGTTTCAAGCTAAAAATAAGGTTAGTGATCAAGTTCTTGAACCCTAAGCATGTGTGTTCTTCACGGGACAAGTTGGAATCTGAACTTACAGTCTTGATTCAAGTTGTTCCTATGATTTCTTCTATCTAAACAAGTTTAAATCACTAAGTAAACACACATCTTTCAAGGGTGTTGTTGAAATTGTGAGAATTCAGGTTTTTTGAACTCAAGAACCCTAGAAATGGGTTTATGAGTTTGAAACTGATTTCAAATGATCTAATAAGCTTAAAGTGTCATAAAAGAGGTAAGAAATCAGTTTCATGCTTGAAAATTCATCAAACTTATTTTTGGTATAAAAATGGGTGTTACGAGAAAATTTCAAGCAAATGAATGGAATTAATAATCTTATGGTTGAAAATTATAAGTAAGATGTTATTTAGGGCCTAGAAGTGACCCTAAAATGATTAAGTCGTGTATTAAGAACTTAAGGTAGGAAAATAGTGAAATTGCAGTTGAAAAATCGTGAAAAAGGGCATCCTACTTGGAGATCGCGACCCGATCTCCCTAGGTCGCGACGCGACCTCGCGCCAGGAGCAAAATGTAGTCGCATTCTGTTAAGCCAAGTTCAATTCCATTTTTGGGATTTTGGGTTAGGCTTGTCCGTTTGACCTCAAATTTTAAACATAAGTCTATTATGGTCCAAAACTTCATGGAAAATTGTCGAAATGAAAATACGACCTCCCGAGAGTACTGTAGCAAAATACATGTATTTTGGGAAAGTTCATAAATTTTAGAAAGCTAATTTACTAAAGGTTATGGCTTAGTTATGACCCGTAGTTATGTTATGTGGGACTCTTGTGTAGTAGGGTCAATGATACCAGTTGTTAATACCTTATTATGATATATACGTGGTGGTTCAAATACAGTTGAGCAAGTGAAAGGAAAAGGTGTTCAAGAAGCATAGTAATCCGTAGCCAAATAAAGGTGAGTGATATATGGATTTTTAGGTACATAGCAAAAATGAGTTTTATATAAAATGTTTTGAATCAATATGATTTTATGGAATAGAAAATGGTAAATGGAATTGGAAAATGGTTAATAAAATTTTATGTATAATTTGTATAAAAGACAAATGAGAAATTGCAGGGAACTGAATGAAGTAGTAGAACCATGTTGATATGATGAGATGTATCCGGATTAAGGACCCCACCTGCTGGTCAAAAGACACTACTGGGATGGTACCTCCCGTCGCGAAGTAGTTGTCTAAAAGGTTCCTTGATAGATGAATTTGTTTTATCTGTCAAGGGAGGGAGTAGCTACGGGTACGCCCGTAGGAACACATTGTTCAATGAAAGAATATACATATGGGTGCGCTCATAGGAAATTAAATAATATGAAAGTTTGAAATGTTTGAAATATGAAAAAAAAATGATTTTGGGTCTAAACCCATATTACTCACGAGGCTTTATGTCTTACGTTTTTTTTTTAAAAAAATGCTATATACTCAGGTATCGAAGAGAAGTATTAGAACTTAGAAGATGTGATCGAGGGAAAAATTTCCAGTGTATAAAATATGTATAATAATGTTTAAATTATGGTGATGGTACGAGATGGTAACACCCTGTCTGCATGTCAAAACCTTTTGTAACATATTTTGCATGTAATAAATGAAATAAGTTTTGTGTAAGAGACGGGATGTTACAATTTGGTATCAGAGCCATGGTTTAAGCGAATTAGGTTGGGTAACCATCCTAGGCTTAAACTATTAGGATGAAGTGAGAGATGTTAGGAATAATATACCCCCTCCGTAGTCGTGTAGTATTAATGACTTATAGTATCGTAACCTGCAGGAACCGGTGAACCAGGAGACCTAGTGATAACACTACAGCCAATGCGTATAGGTGGTTATGATAATATGGTCCCGTATTATCATAATCACAGGATACACATTGGAGCTGGTGAAGTCAAAAAGGAAACCTGGGAAACTTGGTTGTAGGAGTTAGGAAGGAAATAATTAGGAATGTAAGTTGCATAGGAAGATCATATGCTACCGCTTTCAGATATATATATATATATATATATATATATATATATATATATATATATATATATATATATATATATATATATATATATATATATATATATATATATATATATATATATATATATATATATATATATATATGTATGTATATGTATTTACATGGAGGAATAAATGCATAACTTATTTATTTTGTATAACATGGGTGCCATGCCAAACCCAATGCCGCAACCTCCACCCATAACTTTGGAAGCTATACAAAATCTTATTAACAATCTAAAGACTGAAATGAGAGAAGATATGCAGTAAATGATTAATACTCGACTTGGAGAACCCCATCATAATCCTTCTTTGGATGCCTCATGGAGACCTACTAATGGGGATTCTCTTACGGAGGAGGATAGTGTGAGTACTGAAGATAAGAAAAGATGTTCTTTCAAGTCTTTTCTCGCATGCAAACCCACGGAGTATTTTGGCAGTTTTGAACCTAAAGTTACGATGCGCTGGATTCTGGAGACGGAACAAGTTATGGAGGTTAGTAAGTGCCATGAGAACGACAAGGTGTATTATGCTTCGCGTCTGTTGAAAGATGATGCCCTAGTTTGGTGGAACACGTTATATGAGCTGCTTGGAAAGAATGTGGTTTACAAGTGGTCGTGGACCGAATTTGTCACCCGTATAAAGAACAAGTATTGTCCTACCCGAGACATGGAGAAACTTGAAGATGATTTCCTTGCTTTGAAGAAGGGTAACTCGACTATTGCCGAGTATACTAAGAAGTTTAGCGATATGTTACAGTTCGTGGGAGAAACCTATCCAACCGAACGATCTCGAATTAACCGTTATGTTAAAGGTCTACCATGGGAGTATGAATTGGAAGTAAAACGGGCAGCAACGATGGACGATGCATTTATTGTAGCAAGGAATGTTGAAGATGTGTGGAAACGAAGAACCATGGAAAGGCAAAATTCTGGAGATAAATGCAAGTTTGGTGGCGGGAGTAGTACTTGGAACAAGAAAGGGAAATCTGTTATCAGTCAGTCGAAGCAGGGAAGTAGGAAACCATGTGAAAAGTGTGGAAAGGAGCATATGGGAGAATGTAGAATGGGAAGCTCATCATGCTTCAATTGTGGACGTGTTGGGCACAAGGCTAAAGAATGTACCTAACCGAAGCTCGGTGAAGTTGAATGTTTCTCTTGCCATGAAAAAGGGCATTACAGTTACAACTACCCGAAGAAAGTACAGAGACAGTGGTGTCAACCGCGCAAAAGAAGAGGGAGCCACAAAAGGTGAAGACTCGCGCCTTCCAACTCACGTGGGAGGAAGCAAAGGAAACTCAAGATGTGGTCACAGGTACTTTACTTGTTAACCAGATGCCCGCTTATGTTTTGTTTGATTCTGGTGCTACATGCTCATTTGTGTCCCATGAGTTTGGTCTAAAACTTAATGTGCCATTGGAAACCTTAGATGTTACTTGTGAGGTAGAATTGGCGAGTGGCAAGAAGGTTGAGATACAACACGTGTACCGCAATTGTGAACTTAGTATAAATGATAATAAGTTTCCGTTGAACCTCCTTCCGATAGGAGTAAAGTCTTTTGATGTTGTGATTGGGATGGATTGGCTCGGAGCACATGATGCGAAGATTGCATGCGAAAGGAAAATTGTGTCGGTGAAAATTTCGGATGGAAGTAAAGTATATGTGTACGGTGAGAAACCTAACCAAATGTCGAGTTTTATTAATGCAGCACAAGCACGGAGATGTTTGATGAAAGGATGCCATTCCTTCATGGCATATGTCATAGCAGAAAGTAAAGTAAAGAAAACGGTTGATGATATTGATGTGGTGAAAGAGTACCCTAAAGTTTTCCCAGATGACTTACCCGGCTTGCCACCAGAGAGACAAGTCAAATTCTGAATTGATCTTGTTCCCAGAGCTTCTCCTATTGCTCGTGCCCCATACCGTTTGGCCCGACCGAAATACGGGAACTGATGTCACAGTTACAGAAACTACTCGATAAAGGCTTTATACGCCCAAGTTCTTCACCTTGGGGTGCACCGGTATTGTTCGTTAAGAAGAAAGACGGTTCGATGCGTATGTGCATTGATTACCGTGAGCTCAATAAAATTACCATTAAGAATCGCTATCCACTGCCACGCATAGATGATCTGTTTGACCAGCTTCAAGGTGCTGATTATTTTTCCAAGATTGATTTATGATCCGCATACCATCAGGTACGAGTGAAAGATAAAGATATTGAGAAGACTGCTTTCCGCACACGCTACGACCATTATGAATTTCTTGTCATGCCTTTTGGTCTAACAAATGCCCCGGCAATTTTCATGGATTTAATGAATCGAGTTTGCAAGCCGTTTCTTGATAAGTTTGTTATCGTGTTCATTGATGACATCCTTATCTACTCGAAGAATGCGGAAGAACATAGAAGTCATCTGAGGACGGTGTTGGAAGTTTTAAAGAAGGAGAAATTGTACGCGAAATTTTCAAAGTGTGAGTTTTGGCTGAGGGAAGTGCAATTCCTTGGGCATGTTGTTTCTATCCAAGGAATCAAAGTGGATCCAGCAAAGGTGGAAGCGGTGATGAAGTGGGAAATTCCAAAGACCCCGACAGAAGTAAGAAGTTTTCTTGGACTCACCGGGTACTACCGACGATTCATCCAAGATTTTTCCCGAATTGCGGTACCTCTTACGAAGCTAACAAGGAAGGGAATAAAGTTTGAATAGGGAGCGGAACAGGAAAAAGCATTTATAACACTAAAGGAGAAGTTGTGTGATGCACCGGTTCTTACCTTACCTGAAGGAACCGAAGATTTCGTGGTGTACAATGATGCCTCGAACAGAGGATTGGGTTGTGTATTAATGCAACGAGGAAAGGTGATAGCGTATGCTTCTCTTTAACTGAAAGAACCAGAAACAAGATATGCAACGCACGATTTGGAGCTTGCAGCAATTGTGTTTGCATTAAAAATCTGGAGGCATTGTTTATACGGAACGAAGTGTACTTTATACACGGATCACAAGAGTTTACAGTATGTATTTTCACAAAAAGAACTCAATATGAGGCAAAGCAGGTGGCTAGAATTAGTCGATGATTACGACTGTGAAATCGCATACCATTCCAGAAAAGCGAACGTGGTGGCTGACGCCTTAAGCAGGAAAATTCATGAAAAGAAGAGTCAAAGGTCGATGAAGATAAAGTTGATATCAAGTATAGTAGAAAGAATCAGGGACGCTCAAAGACAAGCGTTGGAAAGTGGCAAATTAAAGAAAGAAAAACTGTGAAAGGATTTAGTGTTTGGAGGAAATACTCATGGACTGAAGACAGTCAGGAATCACATATGGGTACCATAGGCTAGTAGATTGAGGAAACTGATTTTAGACGAGTCTCATAAGTCAAAGTATTCCATTCACCCAGGGAGTAC
The DNA here is from genome assembly GCA_023525715.1 of Cichorium intybus. NCBI lineage: Eukaryota > Viridiplantae > Streptophyta > Magnoliopsida > Asterales > Asteraceae > Cichorium > Cichorium intybus. Next base: position 50,687 of record JAKNSD010000067.1, on the reverse strand, counting down.
GAAAACTTATCGGGATCTCAAAGAACAGTATTGGTAGCCGGGAATGAAGAGAAGGATAGTTAAGTATATTTCCAAGTGTGCAACTTGTGCACAGGTGAAGGCGGAACATCAAGCCCCGTATGGAACTACTCATCCACTACAAATTCCAGTGGGAAAATGGGAAGATATAACCATGGATTTCATAGTTGGGTTGCCGAGAACCAGAAGAGGTCACGATTGTATATGGGTCATTGTTGACCGTTTGACCAAGAGTGATATGTTCCTTGCGATTAAGGAAACTACACAGCTATAAAAGTTAGCACAAATATACATTGATGAAGTTTTAAGACTTCATGGAGCCCCTATATCGATTGTGTCTGACAGAGACCCACGCTTTACCTCAAAGTTGTCGGAAGCATTACAAGAACGATTGGGGACAAAAGTCAAAATGAGTACAGCTTACCATCCCCAAACAGACAGGAAAAGCGAACGCACTATTCAGACTGTGGAAGATATGCTACGGTCATGTGTAATGGATTTTGGTGGAAATTAGGATGAACACTTGCCATTAGTGGAGTTTTCATACAACAACAGTTACCATTCCAGCATTGGAATGCCACCGTTTGAAGCTCTATATGGTAGAAAGTGTAGAACACCTCTATGTTGGTTGGAAGCAGGTGAGGCCAAAATGACCGGAACGGAAATAGTAAGAATAACAAATGAAAAGATCAAAATAATTCAAGCCAACATGAAACCTGCTCAACATAGACATAAAAGTTATGCAGATTTGAAGAAAAGACCATATGATTTAAAAGAAGGTGATCTAGTGATGCTTAAAGTATCACCGTGGAAAGGTGTGGTAAAATTTGGAAAGAAAGGCAAATTAAGCCCAAGGTACATTGGACCTTTCAAGATCTTAAAAAGAATTGGAGAACAAGCATTCAAGTTAGAATTACCACATGAACTGAGTGGTATACATGATACATTTCATGTATGCTACTTGAAAAAGTATTTTGGAAAGAGTGAACTAATTATTCCAATAAAATACTTAAAAGTGGAGACCCCGAATAAACTCATAGAAGAACCTGAAGCAATCTTGGAAGTGAGAACCAAGAAGTTGAGGAACAAAGAAATTGACCTAGTTTTGGTCAAATGGAAACATTCATTGGGTTCGGACTTAACTTGGGAGACTTTAGAAGATATGAAGAAAAGATACCCAAATTTCATGAACTATGAAGAGATTCCGAGGACGGAATCCTCTTAAGGGGGAAGGTTGTAAGAACCCGCAAAATTTAAAAAAATGTAAAATAATTGTGTATAATATTAGAATTTGTGAAGAAGGGCAAATTAGTCTTTTTCCATGTCTTGGACCTTGGTGAAAAGTAAATTGTGTTTGTGGGGCAATAATGTAAGAAATGAAACTTTATGTAATAAAATTAGCTTTCTAGTGCCAAAGTACAAGAAGTAGAACTTGAGGGTTAAAAATGAAAATAAGGAAGTATAAATAGAAGAAAAATCTCCCATAAGTTCCCAGAAGATTATAGAACGTTCGGGAGAGAGCTTGAAGGCACGGGAATTGGAAAGTTCTGCAGAAGTGAAGTGAGAATTGGAGTAATTGGTTGGAGAGTTGAAGGTTTCAAGCTAAAAATAAGGTTAGTGATCAAGTTCTTGAACCCTAAGCATGTGTGTTCTTCACGGGACAAGTTGGAATCTGAACTTACAGTCTTGATTCAAGTTGTTCCTGTGATTTCTTCTATCTAAACAAGTTTAAATCACTAAGTAAACACACATCTTTCAAGGGTGTTGTTGAAATTGTGAGAATTGAGGTTTTTTGAACTCAATAACCCTAGAAATGGGTTTATGAGTTTGAAACTGATTTCAAATGATCTAATAAGCTTAAAGTGTCATAAAAGAGGTAAGAAATCAATTCCATGCTTGAAAATTCATCAAACTTATTTTGGTATAAAAATGGGTGTTACGGGAAAATTTCAAGCAAATGAATGGAATTAATAATCTTATGGTTTAAAATTATAAGTAAGCTGTTATTTAGGGCCTAGAAGTGACCCTAAAATGATTAAGTCGTGTATTAAGAACTTAAGGTAGGAAAATAGTGAAATTGCAGTTGAAAAATCGTGAAAAAGGGCAACCTACTTGGAGATCGCGACCCGATCTCCCTAGGTCGAGACGCGACCTCGCGCCAGGAGCAAAATACAGTCGCATTCTGTTAAGCCTAGTTCAATTCAATTTTTGGGATTTGGGGTTAGGCTTGTCCGTTTGACCTCAAATTTTAAACATAAGTCTATTATGGTCCAAAACTTCATGGAAAATTGTCGAAATGAAAATACGACCTCCCGAGAGTACTGTAGAAAAATACATGTATTTTGGGAAAGTTCATAAATTTTAGAAAGCTAATTTACTAAAGGTTATGGCTAGTTATGACCCGTAGTTATGTTATGTAGGACTCTTGTGTAGTAGGGTCAATGATACCAGTTGTTAATACCTTATTATGATATATAGGTGGTGGTTCAAATACAGTTGAGCAAGTGAAAGGAAAAGGTGTTCAAGAAGCATAGTAATCCGTAGCCAAATAAAGGTGAGTGATATGTGGATTTTTGGGTACATAGCAAAAATGAGTTTTATATAAAATGTTTTGAATCAAAATGATTTTATGGAATAGAAAATGGTAAATGGAATTGGAAAATGGTTTATAAAATTTTATGTATAATTTGTATAAAAGACAAATGAGAAATTGCAGGGAACTGAATGAAGTAGTAGAACCATGTTGATATGATGACATGTATCCGGATTAAGGACCCCACCTGCTGGTCAAAAGACACTACTGGGATGGTACCTGCCGTCGCGAAGTAGTTGTCTAAAAGGTTCCTTGATAGATGAATTTGTTTTATCTGTCAAGGGAGGGAGTAGCTACGGGGAAGCCCGTAGGAACACATTGTTCAATGAAAGAATATACATATGGGTGCGCTCATAGGAAATTAAATAATATGAAAGTTTCAAATGTTTGAAATATGAAAAAAAAATGATTTTGGGTCTAAACCCATATTACTCACGAGGCTTTATGTCTTACGTTTTTTTTTAAAATGCTATATACTCAGGTATCGAAGAGAAGTATTAGAAGATGTGAGCGAGGGAAAAATTTCCAGTGTATAAAATATGTATAATAATGTTTAAATTATGGTGATGGTACGAGATGGTAACACCCTGTCTGCATGTCAAAACCTTTTGTAACATATTTTGCATGTAATAAATGAAATAAGTTTTGTGTAAGAGACGGGATGTTACATGGTCCACTCGTGCCTCATGTATCTCCTTCCCTCCTGTGAGTATCAGCTATAACAAATGACATCACATATCATATCTCAAACATCCTCAGACATCTCAATAATATCTAACTCAAAGGATCAAGAAATCAATAGATAATGAAGATCACAAACAGTGGATAACATATGCTATCAAACGTGCAGCCCTAAATTTCGTGGTTCTACTCATTCAACCGTCCAAACATCACAATAATCACAACAAATACTCATAATAGCATATACTAACAACCTAGGGTTTTAAACCCGAAATCAACTAACCTTGTTGATTTAGCAATCGAAAACACGTTACGGGTGTTAGATTCGACTTCCCCAAGCTTCTCTACACAAAACCCCTGTTCAAATTGACCTAAAATCGCCCTTAGAACTCTAAAAATCGACCTGGTCTTGGTTTTCCTCAAAATGGAGGTTTTCTCCCAATTTAACCCCACTGATATAAGTTAGCGCCGCTAACCTTTAAAATCCTGCTCGGGTCCTTTTTGCACTTGGTTTTTCGATCGTAACTTTCTCGTCTTTTATCCGTTTTTAACAATCTTTATATGCTCGAAAAGCTAAGGAAAAGTTCTATAACTTGATTACGCTAATTATAACTCTATATTAACACATCTCTAAACATTTACAACTAACACTAACTACGTACTCGTATAAATGTCTCGGTTAGGAAACGGGTTTCACAGTTGAGTAGAAGTAAATTAGTTTGCCGTTAAAAAAACTAAATTCACATGTGAATATAAATAGATTCACTTACATTTTTGTTATTTCAACTTTTTGATCATGCATAGTTAAATTAACTTAGACTCACAAGTGAATTTACTCATAATTCACATCTGAACGATAAAAATCATTGAAAAAATCGAGTACAACAACCTTTTACATGTGAACTAATATATTTAAACAATAGATACTATACGGATTCACCACATACATTGTGAATCTGAACGAACGGAAAGTAAAAAAAAATTCGGAAAAGCAAGCCTAAGTTTTAAAGAAGAAAAGAAAATAATGGAAGTGTGTTTTGCTATAATATGATACATACATGTCGAATATATATATATATATATATATATATATATATATATATATATATATATATATATATATATATATATATATATATATATATATGTATGTATGTATGTATGTATGTATGTATGTATGTATGTATGTATGTATGTATGTATGTATGTATGTATGTATGTATGTACGTACGTACGTACGTACGTACGTACGTACGTGTGTGTGTGTGTGTCTCTATCTCTCTCTCTCTCTCTCTCTATATATATATATATATATATATATATATATATATATATATATATATATATATATATATATATATATATATATATATATATATATATATAGATGAATGTGCAAATGAGAACAAAATTATAACTTGAGAACATGAGAACAAATCTCAGCCTTTAATATTAGAAAAGCAGGCGCATGTTCTTTTTTTAAGTGATAGAGGGTATTTTAGTAAATGTGCATTTTATATCCGACGTATGGATTGAACGATAACAGTGTTGCTTCTTTACATTCAAAGTTCGTATCTTTTTTCCGACATTGTTGCCATAAAAGACGATTTTGATTTTGATCCTGATATTCATTCCGTTTTTGTTCTGATTCATACGGATATACCTTCGATTTATTAAACACGAGCTTGCGATTTCATATTTTTGTTCTTTTTATGCGATTTCTCTTCTGATTAAAGGCGATTTTGATTGTCGTCCTGATACACATTCGATTTTTATGCGGATATACATTCGATTTTTCTTCTGATTGATCCTGTTATACAATCGATTTCGGATTTTTGTCAACGATTCAAGCGTATTTGATATTCTTATTCGAGGACGACTAGTGAGAATACAGATCACGAGGATTCAAGCGTATTTGAGCTTTTGTATCAGCTTTTTTTGGTCGATTCTATTAGTTCAGATGGATAACTATGTTGATGATGTTAATATATGTACAAACAAAGAAGAATTTAGTAATTTCGTTACGATATCGGAAGATGAGGATACAGATCACGAGGATTCAAGTAAATATTGTCAGAATTACAGTGTTTCAGGTAAATACTATTAAAGTTTTATAATCACATGTGATTATATATGTGAATTTTTTGTAGTAGTTTTATTGTGAATCATATGTGATTATATATGTGAAGTTTTGTAGTAGTTTTATTTTGAATCAAATAAAATCATATGTGATTATATATGTCGTTTATTGGAAATCAAATAAAATCATATATGATTATATATGTCGTTTATTGGGAATCAAATTCAGTCATTAAGTAAAGATAATTGTTGTAATTTTCAGTAATCATATGTGATTTTTTCAATAGTCATATTTGATTTTTTAGATCAAGACTATGCATAATGATATATTTATTTACGAATTTAATTTGTAACTCATATGTGGTTTATTATGAATCAAATTCAATCATCAAGTAGAGATAATTGTTGTAATATTTGAGTAATCATATGTGATTTTTCTGTAATCATATGTTACTTTTTAGGGCAAGAATGTGTATAATCATATGTTATTTACGTATTTAAGTTTTGTAACTCATATGCGGTTTATCTTGAATCAAATTTAATCATTAAGTAGAGATAATTGTTGTAATTTTGAGTAATCATGCGTGATTTTTTCAGTAATCATATAGGATTTTTATGAATTGAACATTTTTATGTCATTTTACATGTGATTAATCAGGTGAAGAGTGTACTTCTTCTTATCAATCAAACTGTAGTACTATGTTGTCAACAAGTGGTGTAGTGTATAATAATGAGGTTCCACATAATGTCAAACCGGATGTTCCCGAAGAATTTAAACTGAATTCGTTAATGAGATTCAAAAGTGTTGATGCTGCAATTAAGATGTATAGAAGTTATGCAGAGAGGGCTGGTTTTGATGTTCGTTTGAATACACAAAGGAAAGTTGTTGAGATTGTAAAGCATAGATTTTTACTTTGCAGCAGGAGTGGAAAAATGGGACAAAAATCAGTTGATACCAAACGTAACACAACATACAAGCGTACATATTGTAAAGCAAAGATTGTTGTGAAGCTTGTTAAGGGAACTAATGATTACAAGTTTGATAAATTCAAAGAAATGCATAACCATGAGCTTGAAGATATACATCATTTAAGAAAAACAAGAGAATTGCCATTCTCGGACATGGAGTATATTGTTCGGTCTTCGACAGAAAAAATTGGTGCAACAAAGGCATACAAATTCAAGGCAACCTTGATGGGCGGCTTTGAGCATGTAAAGGGTAAAGTTGGTGATTATAAAAATTTTAAGAGAAAGATCGGTTGCATTATAGGGTACAAAGATGCTCAAATGATTGTTAATAAAATGATGGAGCGGAAAGAGAGCTACCCGAATTATTCTTTTTATTATAGATGCGATAACAACAAGGTGTTGAATGCAATGTTTTGGGCCGATGAAACAGAAAAAGCTTATTACAATGAATTTGGAGATGTGATATCACTTGATGCTACATTTCGAACAAATAAGTAAGTTTTTACTGTTATTAATCATATGTGATTTTGTAGAATATGTTTTTTTGATTATATGTGATTTTTTATTTTTGTATGAAACAATAGGTATGGATTGGTTTTTGTTCCATTTACTGTGATTGATCATCATAAATCATCTGTTACTGTTGGAGCTGGTTTACTAAGCACAGAAACCGTTGATTCATATAAGTGGTTGCTTCAACAATTTATGAATGCTCATGGAAAAGAACCAGTAATGGTGTTAACCGATCAAGATGCAGCATTAAAGCAAGCAGTTGAATCTGTTTTTCCAAATTCAAAACACAAATTGTGTATGTGGTATATCATGAAGAAACTTCAATCAAAGGTATGTTATTATTTTTGTATAATCACATGTGATTGTAAACAAAACATTTTAACTTATGAAGTTTTTATTGTGCAATTACATGTGATTTTATAAGCAAGCGGTTGAATCATATATGATTTCGAGATTATGTGATGTATAATCATATGTGATTGTGTATGTGGTTTTACAAAGTGCAGCTATCTGTGGAATTTCTTAAAAACACAGGCTTTAAGAAGTGTTTTAAGAAACTTGTATGGGACTTGAATATGGAGCCTAATGTTTTTGAGACGAAATGGGATTTGTTAATGAAAGAATTCAATCTTGAAGAAAAAGATGGTTCAAATATATTTTTAAAATACGGGATTCTTGGATTCCTGCATATTTCAAGGACTTTCCAATGTGTGGATTGATGAAGACAACATCAAGGTCCGAGAGTATGAATTCTTTTTTTAACTCGTATTCACAAGGCAAATATTTCCTTGTAAATTTTATGATGAATTATGATAATGCTATTCAAAAACAACGAAATTTGCAACGTGAACTTGATCATAAAACAAAACAAGCGCATTATGGAATGAAGTCACCATCCGATATAGAACAACAAGCAGCAAAGATATATACCAGTGCTTTATTTTTTGATATTCAAAAGGAATTGTATAAAGGAGTGTGGTTTTGTGAAGATAAAGAGTCCACGGAGGGAGATGGCGTGGAATATTATACTGTAATTCAGAAGAACAAGAGAAGGGAATTTAAAGAAACATTTCAGGTAATTATTGATTTGATTTCTGAATTTTGAAAAGAAATTTTACTCATATGTGATTCAATGATTAGATACATACTAGTATGATCATAAGTGATTACGTTAGTCGTATTCATATGGGATTTCTGAAAAAGAATGTTCAATATGTGATTATTATATATGTAACATGTTGAAATAAGAATGTTTAATCATATGTGATTATTATTATTGTAACAGGTTGAAATAAGAGTTGTTGAAAAGAAAATCAAATGCAGTTGTGGACTATTTACACAGTGTGGTATATTGTGCATACATGCCTTCAAAATATTGATAAAAAAAGATTTTAAGGAGATACCTTCAGAATATATTCTAATACGATGGACAAAGGATGTTATATATTCGAATCATAATCTTATTAGAGATCGCTTTGACGAAAGGGATGCTGAGGTTACAAAACTTGTGAATGAAGCATTCTTTACTCTTCAATCATGTTCGGATATCGTTAGAGATAATAAAGAGAAGCTGGCATCTTTTGTTCAGAAAACCAAAGATATGTTGAATGATGTCAAGAGTGATTCTACAAGTGAAGTAACAACAAACAATGCAGATTTAGTTGAAAAGCTTCTTGGAGTTGCAGTTCCAGAAGAGATTGTTGTTCAAGTTCCTGATGTTCAATTTAATAAAGGTTGTGGAAAGAAAAGGCTGGTTGGTGAATATGAGAAGTCTATTTTGAAAGCACAGAAGAAGACTAGAATTTGTTCTGGATGTGGTAAAAGAGAGCCGCACAATTTACGTACATGTCCAACAAGAATTGCAAATCAGAAAAAAGAAACAACAGGTTCAGTTTTTAACGATTAATCATATGTGATTTTAGATGATAATCATATATTTTTTAGAAAAGTTTACATTGTTGACAATTGATGATAATCATATGTGTTTTTTGTATATATATATATATATATATATATATATATATATATATATATATATATATATATATATATATATATATATATATATATATATATATATATATATATATATATATATATATATATATGATTTTAGTCTATTTTCAAATATATAATCACACATGATTTTAAATATAACATTTTTATTTTACAAATGACACATGATTAAACGTTGCATATGATTATAAAGATAAAAATTAAGATATATATTTTTGTAATCACATGTTATTGTAAAGAAAACCTTTTAATTTATCAAGTATTTTTTTCTAGTTATTTTTTGTGCAATCACATGTGATTTCTGATTCAAATAAAACATTATAGTCACACATGATTTTATAGTCTATCCCGTTATATAATCACACATGATTTCAAATAACACAAGTGTTTAGAAATTGTAGTTGCCACATTCAGTACATATATAAAACATTATAATCACACATGAGTTCAAATAGCATATTTCTTAATAATCACACATACTTCAAATAACACAAACTGTTTAGAAATTGTATTTTCCACATTCAGAACATACATAAAACATAATAAAATTGTTTGAGAGTTAAGAAATTGTTTAAACACAATTTCATCACCAACACCATTTCAACATAAATATCCACAACACCAACCCAACGTTCACAACAGCAAACCATTGTATCCTTCAAAAACACCATCCCAACCTTCTTAAGAACACCATCCCACCACATTCAGAACATACATAAAAGATAATAAAATTGTTTGAGAGTTAAGAAATTGTTTAAACAACATTTCATCACCAACACCATTTCAACACAAATATCAACAACAGCAACCCAACCTTCACAACACCAAACCACCGTATCCTTCAACAAAACCATCCCAACCTTCTTAAGAACACCATCCCATCCTTCAATTCAGATCCTTCAACCTCTGATTAATAATTTGGCTGGCATCTTGTAGATCTTGGTTTCTCTTTGATTTAGGGACCTTTGAGTAGTCCCTAGCAAGATCCAAGATATCTTTTTTCATAATGTTTATATCGGACATTATTAATCTATGTGCATATTTTAATCTAACCCTGTCCAACATAACATCTTGCGAACCACCTTCTTTCAGAAAACCGCAACTGTATTTGCCATCAGTTTGACCTTTATACGTCTCCATGTGTCTCATGGCAAAAATCTCACAGTCTGTTTTATTGTTCTTTGTTTTCCAAGGCATGTCCAGTAATTTGATTGTCAAATTTGGATTAGACATTTGTTTTGCCTTTTGGTGGTTAACTTCCTTCAAATATCTGCCAAAGAATTTTTTCTGCATTTAATAAGAAAAGAAAATTAAATCATATATGAGTACAAGGTTTTTCATTTTGTTTTATTATTAACAATGTTATGAAATAGTACTTACAAGGTTGTTCAAAACAGGCATGTATTTCCTTTCCATTGTAGCATCTGATATGCTGTTGTCAAGAATCACAATTCCTGGGTTCTTTATGTTGAAAACAAACAGAAATATTGAAGGGTTTCTATGCAATCAATAAACACAAAAATACCTATGGTTCACATGCAACCCTAATATTGATCTATGTTTTCTTCTATGAAGATTAGAACTAAGATCCTAAAGGAAACAATTCAATTCTAAAGATGAATTAAGAAAACCAACCTTTGATCTTATGATCCTTTTAAGTAGCAGCAAAAGTATCCTGCCTCAAATGCAAATCACACCCAAGTGATGGAAGAATCAGTCCAGCAGAGTAACACAGAGAGATAGATGGCGTGAATATGAGGTGCCAACTGGACAAGGCTTTTGACCACTTGGACCAGGCTTACCAAAACCCTAATTAGGGTTTCGCCAAACCCTAGAGGAGCCTCCAGGGTGGCGCCACTTTTGGTCCCTGGTTTTACCTGGCCAGTTATTCAACTATTGAATAAATTCCAAACCAGTCCCTACACCTTTTAATTAATTCATTTAATCTCCAAATTAAATCCAATTAATTCTAGATTAAATCTCAATTAATTAATATAGTTTCTAATTAATATATTAACACTTAAATATATTAATAAACCATATATATATTTTCTATTGATTTATTATACAATTAATAAATCAACTATTCTCTCTACTAAACTATATATCTATCCTCCATCTATGAGGGCAACCCAAATGGACTTTGCTTTTATTCATAAGATAAATACAATTATAAGTCATGGCTTAGACACCTAATCTAACATCATATGCTTATATCTTTTACCAGTCAAATTATTCACAACAGCACGTTTTATAATATCGAGTTACCGATGCGTTTTCGTACTATCAATGAACAACTGCCTTTGTAAATTATAACTCATATCTCTCCACTTCAAGATCATAAGATATTATTGTATCAACATTGCTTGTGATATAATCCATGAAGCAGTCTATTGAGCGTGGGTTTATCCAATACTCAAATCTCTATTTCTAAGTACTCATGAATGTTGTAGCAATCCTATTGTTATGTCTAACTCCTTAGACAGTCTACAAACCAATTCATGACAGTCTTGATTCAATACTTACTTCCCAAAGTATGAGCGACTGTGGACCTTTCTGAATAATTAAATTATTCGGGAAGTAAAACATGCGAAAGTGAAACATAAAGATCTGACCGACAACTACTCTTGCTTATTACCAAGTCTCCACAAGGTAATCACCAAGTCGGACCTTGTCATAAACTATTATCGGTTTCAAAATTTCTTTTAAACTTTTAATTCTAATTTTACAGCTATGTCTTTATGAACCTTACACTCTTTCTATGTATCCAAAGTATATTATACTTATACACTTTATTGCAGATGATCCAATCGGATGCTCATCCGATAACATCTCAATATGTTATCCTGTCAATTTCTCTCCTAACTCCTTTCTGGTAATGTGTACTGTGACCTCCCATGGTTCTAGGGTCTTTAGTCTACTTGACTGCACCCTAAGACTATTTCGAGGTGTTATGATGTGTCGGTAAACCACACGCGCTCCATCAGAATACCAACGAGATTCCTTAACCATGAAGTCCTTTAACATCATGTCCTGACGTTGGATTAGATGTCTAAGCCATGACTAATAATTAGTATTTATCTAATTAATAGAAGCATAGTCTATTTGGGTTGCCCTCATAGTTGGAGGATTGGTAGAAAGTCCGGTAGAGAGAAAGATTGATTTATTATGTGATTAATAAATCAATAGAAATTAAATAAATAGTTTATTAATATATTTAAGTGATAATATATTAATTAGAAACTATAATAATTAATTAGAAATTTTTCTGGAATTAATTGGAATTAATTTGGTGGTTAAATTAATTAATTAAAGGTGTAAGGACTAAAACTGTAATTATTCAATAGTTGAGTAAGTGACAGTTTGAGTGAGTGTGTGACCAGCAAAAATTATATATGGAAACATATATATTTTCGATTTAATAAGGAGGATAAAAGGATTTGAATTAATAAGATAATAGTTTATCTTGGTTTAAATTCAAAAGGTTTATCTCTAAAGGTTTAGCTGGTCATCTGCTTGGAGCCTATAAATAGGGAGGCTCACAATCCCTAAACCCACGATTTTGACTCTCTCTCTCTCTCTCTCTCTGAAGGATTTTTGGCCAAGACTCCAGCTTAGGTGTGACTGCATTTGAGGCAAGAGATTTCTGTTGCTTTGCTTCCAAGTTTCACTAAAGGTTGGTTTTTCTTAATCTTTTCTTTTAGTTTATATTTTCTGGGCCTTTTAGGATTTGTTATATGTTTAACTAGAAGAAAACTTAGATCTATATAGGTTGCATATGAACTTAGGATTTTTAGTTCATAGTTGCAGAAAACCTTTCAGTGGTATCAGAGCTATTTGGTTTGTTTTCTTGTTAAATTGCTATAACTGTATCCTGTAAATTAGGGTTTATTGTTTCTAACCCCTAATGTGGCCAAATTCTAAAATTAGGGTTAGGGTTTGAAAACCCTGGCCGGCCCCCTCCTGCTTGGCGTGATTTTAGGATAGGTTTAGAAGGCTTTCTATTTTTGGTAACTTTAATTGTTTAAATAGATAAACCTTAAACCTCTTATCCTAAAAAATAGAAAATTAGGGGATAAGGATAGGTTTAAATTAATTTGATTATTTTGTGACACCTATCTGCAAAATTAATTAATTTAATTAATTGATTAATTAAAAGATAATTAAAAGGATTTAATTAATTTCGATTAAATTGTTTTTAATTCCGAAAATTAATAGATAAAATCTAGAAATATTTTAAAAGGTTTAAAATATCAAATTTAATTAATTTAATTAATTGGTTAATTAAAAGATAACTAAATCGGTTTTTAATGGTTAATTTAATTTTAAATTTAATAGCTTAAATCGACAATAAATTAAAAGATAAACCAGAAACAATTTTTTAAAGGTTTAAAAAATTACGTCTTATATATATTATAACTAGGAAGTTATTTTTTATATGTATGAGATTAAATGGTTAGTAAAATCATTAGTAGGCCTCATTCACGAAGCTGGTCTATAAAGTGGGTATAAGGAGACTGCCTATAAAATGGCGGTCTAATGGGTGAACACTCTCGCCTACCGCTCGCCTGATCAGTGGAGGGTCGTTCGCCGAACAGGTTTGATAGGACCGCCTAATAATCACTAAAAGTATAATAATTCAAAGTACTAGAACACTTAATAAAATCCCAATCTAGTTACTTTAGGAAAAATGTGAATTGGTGCTAACCCATGAAATTGCACATTGCACTTTATGAAACATTGGTAGAGCGTGTGTAGTTTACCGGCACGCCAATTGGGGTTCATAAAGAGTTGCAATGGGTTTCTCGGGTGTTGTCATTGTTGATGGAGCGTGTGTGGTTTACCGGCACATCAATTAGAGATGACAACTGACCCCGAGAGTACCAAGCTAATTTGCATGGTTATTCACACCCGGTTTGTGATCCTCGGTATCCCAGTCACAAACAGTGGGGCACATCCGAGATTAAAACATGCTATTGAACAGTTCAATAAATCTCAAAGAATCTAGGAATTCCATTTTAATATGATTATCTTTCCGCGGTGGAATTGGCTGAATCGTCATTCGCCTACCTTATAAAATTTACAATATTGATTACGGCATCCCTCTTCGAGATTGTAAATTGTTATTGTAGGATCCTAGCCTTATAATTATTATTGGGTTATTATAAGGATTATTATTAATATCTAATTAAAACTATCTTCTTTTATAGATGTCTTATGCTGATCAAACCGCCCCCCAATCAAACTCCAATGTTACCTCTATCTTGTCATTATGCTCCAAAGTTACGTTAGACGGTACCAACTATAATGACTGGATCTATAACATCAAGATGGCTCTAAGGTTTGAACATAAAGAGTATGTTCTCGAAACCGAGCTAGTTGAAATTGACCCTGATAATGCTACTCCTGAAGAAATCGCTCAGTACTCAAAACATTCTGATGATGCAACCAAAGTGGCTTGCATCATGATAGCTACAATGAACCCAGAATTGCAAAGAATATATAAGACTACTGGCCCTATGAAATGCACAAAGAGCTGGCAGAAAAGTTCCGCAAGCAGGAGTGCATAGAAAGGCGCGAGGTAGTCAAAGCTTTCACCAATGCAAAGCCAAAGGATGGAGAGTCCATCTGCAACCACGTGCAGAGGATGCAAGGATACGTGGAAAGGCTTAGGAAGCTTGAGATGCCAGTTCACGAGGATTTGGCTGTAGACATAGTGCTAAATTCTCTGCCTAGTTCATATGACCAGTTCACGCTGGCATATCATCTGAACAACTCTCAGGCCACTCTGGCCGAACTGCATCACATGCTCCGCACCGCCGAGGACGGAATGAAGGGTAAGAGTATACCTGCAGCTAATCAAGCCATCATGGCCATTACTGGTGGAAAGGGAAAGAAGAAAAAGGGCCCTCCCAAGCAGAATTGGAGGGAAAAGGTGCATGTTGGATCGTCCAGCAACGGCTCCAAACCCAAGACTTCTGGCATTCCTCATAATGCCAATCCCAAGGAAGCAGAGTGCTTCTATTGCAAGGAACGGGGACATTGGAAGAGAAGCTGCCCAACATACCTGCAGGATTTGAAGGATGGCAAAGTCAAGCCGTCTTCGGCAGGTATTTACACTATCTTTAAAAACTCACCATCTTCCAGTTCTTGGGTCCTTGATACAGGATGTGGTTTTCACATTTGTTCTGATTTGCAGGGCCTAAAGGAAAGCAGGGAGGTGGAGCACGGTAGACTCAACCTGATCATGGGGAATAGGAGATCGTCGCCTGTGACTGTAACACCCGGCTTTTACAACAAAACACCCCTGAAAATTTTTTCGTTTAAAATACAAGTTTTTATACATAAAACCATACCAAAGGGGTATATTTTTAAGAGACACGGGTACAAGTGTATCAAGGAGAGTATATAATACCATAATCTCCTTTGAAGCCGGGCTGCTACTGACAGCATCTACGAGTCCTACTTCAAAGTCACGGACTCTATCTTGTCCCTTATCAGTATCATGCTAACCTGCAGGGACATTAACAAACGGTATGAGCTACAAAGCTCAGTGAGTAATCAAGTCTGCAAATAACATGTATCAAAATACAATAATATAATCGTCTGAATATCGAATCCAGAATCCTAGCCTTACTGGCTGACCACATATATTCTAGGATTTCACATCATAATCATATAGCCTTACAGGCTGAATCATAGTAACCTGTAATTCACAAGCCACGTCAGTTATTTGCACATATAATCATATCTAATCTTTTCTGTCCCATGTTTCTAAATCACAGTGGACTGCATCAATATCATGGCTATACAAGCCGCATCATTTATCATGGCTATATAAGCCACACCAAAGCTTTTTCAGCATATAATTCATAGTCCGAAGACCATACCTGTCTGGGTTCAACAACCCGTTATCGTAGCCATAGGACTGTACCATTACCGTATAATCGTATTGTAGCCATATAGGCAGCAACAATTGGATATAGCATCCAATATCATAGCCACGAGAGGCCGCACCATCTGTTATCAATTTCTTTCACGATCAAACATGGCTCACGGGTTAGCCCGCTGTTGCCTTGGCTCACGGGTAAGCCCGCTGTTGCCTAAACTCATCAAAGTAAACTATGGCTCACGGGTTAGCCCGCTGTTGCCTAGACTCACGGGTAAGCCCGCTGTTGTCTATATATTAGTTTGACTTATCAGAATGAATTATGGCTCACAGGAAAATCCCGCTGTTGCCTAGACTCACGGCTGGTTCCGGTATTGTCTATATAAGTTTTATTGACTCACGGCTGGTTCCGGTCTTGTCAATAAAGGTTTGACTCACAGCTCCGTTCTTGTCTATTGTAGACTCACGGCTTATCTGGTATTGTCGTACCATTAATATCGACTGACTCACAGCTCCGTTCTTGTCTATAATAGACTCACGGCTTATCTGATATTGTCATATCAATATGGATGACTCACAGCTCCGTTCTTGTCTTTATCAGACTCACGGCTTATCTGGTATTGTCGTCTTCATATATCTTCAAACTTGTCATTTCCGTCCCACAAGTCAATTTCAACCTGTAATAATTCAATCATCATATATCATATATGATATCAGTGAGATTACTCACCTGGATGCTAGCTGCATTTACATTCCGGTTGTTTCTTGCCTTTGCGTGCACCACAACCATTTTGTCCCAAACCTATATATTCATTTATATACCAAATGATAATAGGTTAACAATCATTCCAATTAACTCTAATACAATAGAGTTCAATAAAATAACATTACAAACAATGCCTAGTTAATAAACTTTCCGTTTACTAACTTTATGTGAATTTTACTATTCACCGAGGCATTCGGATCGGTCTACAGTGCCCCCGAGGGGTCGGAAACTCAATCTAAAAATTTTCCCAAACTTTTCAGACCATAACGAGCCTATGGTCCAAATTTGAGCTTAATCGGACAAGCAACGCAAAAGTTAGCGTTTCAAAGTTCCTGCCTGGCCACTGCCTTGGAGGCGCACTGCGCCAGGAATCAGGCGCACTGCGCCTGGGCGCACCCCGCCCTGATCCTGGGCGCACTGCGCCCTGCTCCTGGGCAGAGCTCCTGGACAGTCGCGATTTATGCACTGTAGCAAGCAGTTTTTGGCCATTTCGTCCTTGATTTCGTTTTTAGTTGTTTGGGGTTTGTTCCTAGGCTAAAACCTTACATTCAAACAAGGTTTTTAACCCCCAAAACATCCTAAATCAATCACACAAGGAATTAGGGTTCTTATTTCTAACAACCCCAAATCTTCAATTTTACCATTTATAGCAATCTACTTCCATTTTTAACATATGTTCTTACTACTTGAACATGTTTAAGCCCAGAAATCATATAAACATCATGGATTATGGCTGAAAATACAGATTTTCGTCCACTCCATGAAGACCCATCAAGAACACACAAGAACTTGGCTAGAAATCAAATTACTAACCTTTCAAGCCTAGGAATCATCAATTCCATGCTATGAATCCAATTCCATGCTTCAAGCTTCAAGAATTTCCAGGTTTTAGCTCTCAAATTTCATTCCCGTAGCTGCACCAAATGGCCAGTCAAAGAGAGTCAACTCTCTCATTTATACCCCAAAACTTTGCAATTTTGGTCCTTAAGTTCATTTTCTTAAACTTTAACCACAATAACCAAGTTTTATTACAATAAAACTTTCATTTCTTACATTTTGGCCACAACCAACAATATTTTTACATATTTGGTCGTTGACTTGGTCAAATGACCAAAATACCCTTTTTCGGTAAAACGACCCGAATTCAGTTTTTATAACATTTTAAGTCCAAAACTCAAAATATTATTTCAAAACAATTACTTTTCTGTCCAAAAGACCATTTTACCCTTCCAAGGTAAAATTACCATTTTGCCCTTTTTATTATAATTATATAATAAAATATCTTGGCGTTACAAATTCTCCCCTCCTTCAAAAGATTTCGTCCCCGAAATCATACAAGGAGTTGAGGGTATATCTCCCTCGTTCCACTTTCGGTCTTCCACATCATGTCGGAAACTATATGGTATTGCCTAAGCACTTAACCATACTAGTCTTCTTATCTTGTGGTTAGATCACAATCCGCATCTCATTCCTCCGGTTGTCCCGGTTACCTTATCTACGTATCTTTCTTCATCTATTTTTCATCTTGTCATAAGGGATTTGTTGGAAATTATCAATACATAATTCCTTTCTTGTCATCCCAAACAGATTTTTAACCTTTCCAAAAGATTACTTTTCGTATTACCATATTCCTTTACTTGGAATCCCAAAGGCTTATACTCAGCGATTCACACACCACTTTATATTTTCTTGACCATTCTTTGATTTCGATCGTACTCATCAAGTCTTTTCTTCAGTTTTTTCAACCAACAAGGATCTAGCCCACGGCTTTATCGCATCTTCAATCCAATAAATCGGAGGATATCATGGTATTCCATACCATTCTTCATGTGAATCATCAAACTACTAGCATGCAAGCTACTATTTCTTGCCAATTTCTATCAGAGATAGCAGATTTTCTCATCTTCGACGAGGTCTTCTGTGCAATTTCCAAGCACATCTTCTCAAGTCTGCATCACTAGGTCGCTTTATTCATCCACATACGGTACTTGCAGAGACTTTATCGCAAAGTCTATGATAATATCGTCCCTTTTTCTTCGTTGGGACCAACTACGGTTCAATTTCTTCGCACGGTTCTACCGGTTTGACCTTACTTCACGTACAAGTCAAATACTTTTCATGTGTCTTTCCATGCCTTTCTTCTGTCCCGGCCACCAACACATAGGTTTTATCGACCTATCCAGTCTGGTATTGCTTCAGATATACTGTATATCTAATACAAAATACATCTTTTCAAGATGATTTTCATATTTCACTCGGCTTTGGAACTCACATACACAACCACCAAGGGTTTTCAATCGCCGTGAGTTTCTAACTAGCTTCTTTCAATAGCTAGTCATTCATTCATTTATCACATTTTCAGACTTGCACCCATCTTTCTGTGCTACCCGAATCAACTCAGGTAATCAATTCGCCATATTCATACATGTGGATGTAACCTTTAAAGGTTACTCTTTTCCATTCCATGCATCTATAGCCACATCTTTCTTTCTGAGATGGTACAAGATTCCATAACCGAAATCTTTAAGTAATCCATCTATCTTTTATCTAGCTCATATTTAGCTTCTTTTCTGATCAATAAAGTATTTCAAGCTCTAATGATCCACATAAACAATAAGTTTTACACCATATGCATAGTGTCTCCAAAGCTTAATACCAAAATCATAGTTGCTACTGCAACATCTTGCATCTACGATCAAATCTGGATGCATTTCTATAATCCAATTTATCCGCTTAGCATCAAAGCTAACATCAGAATTTCACACAAGGTTTATCCCAAACCTTTATAAGATTTCTGTGGCCTTTCTACCACTCAGACTTTATACTTTTATTAGTCAACCTTAGTCAACTGGACAGCAATCAAGGAGCAGCTTACTACAACTCTCCCATGGCAACCCGCCAATCCAAGGAAACTACTACTAATTCAGTCAAATTCCAAGGCGGTTTCTGTCTTATCACATCAGTATTTCCACTGTATCTACTTTATCATCTCTGGCATTATTAACATGCCCAAAGAATGTAAATCTTCTTTTAGCCAAATTTCCATACTTGGAGAATTTTACACATCACTTAACTCAGTGAAGTAACTCCAATATATGGTATAAACGTACCTCATATACGATCTGGTTTCGAGAATATCAGATTCTCCGTAGTCAATGTACATACACATTAACTTATCTTTCTTCTTTTCAAACAATATATGGCTCCATATTATGACACATACAGTCATATAAGATCCCAATTCAAAACAATTTCTTCCAATTGTTTTACCACTCTGCCATCTCTGCAGAGGCCAATCATCACAGAGCCTAGCTAACAAGAACGACTCCTAATACTAGCTTAATCATAAGCTCTTCTTGTCAATCTGGCAGAAATCGTGGAAGTTCTTTTCAAAAGAATCATCCGAAAATTTATTTAAAGTAGTACACTACTTTCACCGCTTTATTAAGCTTGGCCCATACCACGTATGCCAACTACAACATCATTCCTTTACTAACTCTTTTCCGAGTTTAAGCAAAGAAGCTAACCGTATTCTCAACAACGGTTATTTACCATGGATTTTCATCTGCTCATTTCTGCTTTCTGAACCATCATGTTCATATTTCTACAATTCATGTTAGCATAATTCATTGCTAACCAATTTATAAGCATAATTGCTTCAGATTCACTGGTAGTCATCGGCTTCAGATTCATAGGGAAAAGGGTCCCGTAAATCCTAGACAGACTACTTTCCAGGTGTTCAATATCTTGAACATACTTGCTATCTACAATAGCTATTTCAAATATTTCATCCAAAATCGTTGATGAAAAATTCAAACAAAACATCGAGTCACCGATCCAAAGTATAGCTTCATGGATCAGATATAACATACACGAGTTATATTCAGAACGATGATATCTGCGACCGTATCGGTCTCCTCACGAGCTTCTTCCACAATCTACTGGAATGCTCATGGTATCACGGGTCCTTTTCGACCATTCGTCCCTTCTGTCTTTCCTGGGTCATCACCCGTTACTCCACATTTCACATGTGAGTATTTCATAAAGAAGTGATCTATAGTTCCACGCTGGAACCACTTCCGTCCCATACGACAAGCTCGAGCAATCTGCTCCTATCATCTGCAATTTCAGCAGGTCAACTATAGAGTCTCAACTCTACAATTTTCCTTAGTGCCTTTCCTGCACTGATCACTATACATAGTGGCTCTGTTTTGGTTCTTTCCCTATAAGGTTGGACCCAATTTGTGACAACTTCTTCTGAAGCGTCCACTAATCGTTTTCTGCTTTTTTTTTTTTTTTTTTTTTTTTTTTTTTTTTTTTTTTTTTTTTTGTAGTCTCAACTACTTGTCTTTCACCTTGATATCAACTAAGGTGAGCAACCGATTTCTTTATCTGACCACATCAGCTAACATTGCTCGTCATGTGGATTTTCTGCTACTTGTCTCTTTGCCCCTCGTTCGATGGAGCCTTGGGAAAAGGGCTGGTTCGTCTCTTAAAGCTGCACGCCCTAAATTCCTCAAAATACGATTCGCTGCTCATACTTCTTATACGTTAGAAGTCAGCAATAGTTAGGTTATATAGGTATAATAACAACTTATATACACCTAACGGTACATCGTGTCTACTGTCTCAAGGTTTAAGTCCAGGAATCTACTCTATAGACACCTAGTTCACTTAAACCTGGCTCTGATACCAACTTGTAACACCCGGCTTTTACAACAAAACACCCCTGAAAATTTTTTCGTTTAAAATACAAGTTTTTATACATAAAACCATACCAAAGGGGTATATTTTTAAGAGACACGGGTACAAGTGTATCAAGGAGAGTATATAATACCATAATCTCCTTTGAAGCCGGGCTGCTACTGACAGCATCTACGAGTCCTACTTCAAAGTCACGGACTCTATCTTGTCCCTTATCAGTATCATGCTAACCTGCAGGGACATTAACAAACGGTATGAGCTACAAAGCTCAGTGAGTAATCAAGTCTGCAAATAACATGTATCAAAATACAATAATATAATCGTCTGAATATCGAATCCAGAATCCTAGCCTTACTGGCTGACCACATATATTCTAGGATTTCACATCATAATCATATAGCCTTACAGGCTGAATCATAGTAACCTGTAATTCACAAGCCACGTCAGTTATTTGCACATATAATCATATCTAATCTTTTCTGTCCCATGTTTCTAAATCACAGTGGACTGCATCAATATCATGGCTATACAAGCCGCATCATTTATCATGGCTATATAAGCCACACCAAAGCTTTTTCAGCATATAATTCATAGTCCGAAGACCATACCTGTCTGGGTTCAACAACCCGTTATCGTAGCCATAGGACTGTACCATTACCGTATAATCGTATTGTAGCCATATAGGCAGCAACAATTGGATATAGCATCCAATATCATAGCCACGAGAGGCCGCACCATCTGTTATCAATTTCTTTCACGATCAAACATGGCTCACGGGTTAGCCCGCTGTTGCCTTGGCTCACGGGTAAGCCCGCTGTTGCCTAAACTCATCAAAGTAAACTATGGCTCACGGGTTAGCCCGCTGTTGCCTAGACTCACGGGTAAGCCCGCTGTTGTCTATATATTAGTTTGACTTATCAGAATGAATTATGGCTCACAGGAAAATCCCGCTGTTGCCTAGACTCACGGCTGGTTCCGGTATTGTCTATATAAGTTTTATTGACTCACGGCTGGTTCCGGTCTTGTCAATAAAGGTTTGACTCACAGCTCCGTTCTTGTCTATTGTAGACTCACGGCTTATCTGGTATTGTCGTACCATTAATATCGACTGACTCACAGCTCCGTTCTTGTCTATAATAGACTCACGGCTTATCTGATATTGTCATATCAATATGGATGACTCACAGCTCCGTTCTTGTCTTTATCAGACTCACGGCTTATCTGGTATTGTCGTCTTCATATATCTTCAAACTTGTCATTTCCGTCCCACAAGTCAATTTCAACCTGTAATAATTCAATCATCATATATCATATATGATATCAGTGAGATTACTCACCTGGATGCTAGCTGCATTTACATTCCGGTTGTTTCTTGCCTTTGCGTGCACCACAACCATTTTGTCCCAAACCTATATATTCATTTATATACCAAATGATAATAGGTTAACAATCATTCCAATTAACTCTAATACAATAGAGTTCAATAAAATAACATTACAAACAATGCCTAGTTAATAAACTTTCCGTTTACTAACTTTATGTGAATTTTACTATTCACCGAGGCATTCGGATCGGTCTACAGTGCCCCCGAGGGGTCGGAAACTCAATCTAAAAATTTTCCCAAACTTTTCAGACCATAACGAGCCTATGGTCCAAATTTGAGCTTAATCGGACAAGCAACGCAAAAGTTAGCGTTTCAAAGTTCCTGCCTGGCCACTGCCTTGGAGGCGCACTGCGCCAGGAATCAGGCGCACTGCGCCTGGGCGCACCCCGCCCTGATCCTGGGCGCACTGCGCCCTGCTCCTGGGCAGAGCTCCTGGACAGTCGCGATTTATGCACTGTAGCAAGCAGTTTTTGGCCATTTCGTCCTTGATTTCGTTTTTAGTTGTTTGGGGTTTGTTCCTAGGCTAAAACCTTACATTCAAACAAGGTTTTTAACCCCCAAAACATCCTAAATCAATCACACAAGGAATTAGGGTTCTTATTTCTAACAACCCCAAATCTTCAATTTTACCATTTATAGCAATCTACTTCCATTTTTAACATATGTTCTTACTACTTGAACATGTTTAAGCCCAGAAATCATATAAACATCATGGATTATGGCTGAAAATACAGATTTTCGTCCACTCCATGAAGACCCATCAAGAACACACAAGAACTTGGCTAGAAATCAAATTACTAACCTTTCAAGCCTAGGAATCATCAATTCCATGCTATGAATCCAATTCCATGCTTCAAGCTTCAAGAATTTCCAGGTTTTAGCTCTCAAATTTCATTCCCGTAGCTGCACCAAATGGCCAGTCAAAGAGAGTCAACTCTCTCATTTATACCCCAAAACTTTGCAATTTTGGTCCTTAAGTTCATTTTCTTAAACTTTAACCACAATAACCAAGTTTTATTACAATAAAACTTTCATTTCTTACATTTTGGCCACAACCAACAATATTTTTACATATTTGGTCGTTGACTTGGTCAAATGACCAAAATACCCTTTTTCGGTAAAACGACCCGAATTCAGTTTTTATAACATTTTAAGTCCAAAACTCAAAATATTATTTCAAAACAATTACTTTTCTGTCCAAAAGACCATTTTACCCTTCCAAGGTAAAATTACCATTTTGCCCTTTTTATTATAATTATATAATAAAATATCTTGGCGTTACAGTGACCAAGATCGAGACTTATAGTTTAGTGCTCAGTAGTGGTGTTTGTTTAGAACTTTTAAATTGTTGCTATTCGCCAGAAATGGCAAAGAATATTATTTCATTTCATGCATTGTTTAGACAAGGTTTACAGTTTTCGTTTGATAATAGTAATGGTTCCATTTCTGTTTTTCAAAATGGCATTTCTGTATTTGCTGCTTTACCTTGTGATGGTGTGTATGAA
The DNA here is from genome assembly GCA_023525715.1 of Cichorium intybus. Classification (NCBI taxonomy): domain Eukaryota; kingdom Viridiplantae; phylum Streptophyta; class Magnoliopsida; order Asterales; family Asteraceae; genus Cichorium; species Cichorium intybus. The sequence goes on along the minus strand of JAKNSD010000067.1, from coordinate 26,570 downwards.
ACTGTGCAATGTGTAGACAATTTAGGTCATAGTGTAAACTTTATTGATTCTTCTAGTGGTGTAGAAAAGGCGTGCTTGTGGCACTGTCGTCTTGGGCACATTAACAAGAAACGCATCGCCCAACTCCAAAAGGATGGAGTGTTGGAATCATTCGACCTCAAATCGGATGATGTATGCGAATCTTGTCTTTTGGGCAAGATGACAAAATCACCTTTCAATGGTTCCTTTGAAAGAGGTGAAGGTCTTTTGGACATCATACACACAGATGTGTGTGGTCCCTTCAGATCTACCACAAAAGACGGCACACTGTTCTACGTGACCTTCACTGACGATTTTAGTAGATACGGGTATATCTACTTAATCAAACACAAGTCAGACACCTTTGAAAAGTTCAAAGAGTTCAAAAATGAAGTTGAGAATCAATTGGGCAGGAAGATAAAGATGCTCAGGTCCGACAGAGGCAGAGAGTATCTTAGCATCGAGTTCCTAGACTATCTAAAGGAATGTGGAATAGTTTCACAGTTATCGCCTCCTCGGACACCACAGTTGAACGGTGTTGCCGAGAGACGTAACCGAACCTTGTTAGACATGGTTCGTTCCATGATGAGTCGAGCTTCACTTCCCATTCACTTCTGGGGGTATGCCTTAGAGACTGCCGCCCACATCCTCAATCTTGTCCCTACTAAGAAGGTTGCTAAAACACCTCATGAGATGTGGACGGGGAAGGTTCCCTCGTTAGCACATATCAAAGTCTGGGTTGTGAGGCTTTCGTTAGACGAGAGACTCAAGATAAACTCGCAGAGAAAAGCGAGAAATGTTTTTTCATTGGATATCCCAAACAGTCCTTTGAATACCTGTTCTACAGACCGAGCGAGGACGTGGTCTTTGTAGCGAGACGGGGAGTCTTTCGAGAGAGAGAACTCATATTCAAAGAGGACAGTGGGAGTACCATTGACCTTGAAGAAATTCAAGAGTCACCCGATGATGCAACCTTAGGAGAAACTAGCAACCAACAAGAGGAAGAAGTTCCTGTTGGTCCGACTGACATATCCTTACCTCTTAGACGCTCTAGTAGAGTTAGCATGCCATCCGAGTTTTATGGATTCCATATAACTATGGATGGAGATACGTTTGTCAGTGATAGGACACTGATAAATTTGGATGAACCTGCTAACTACTGTAAAGCGGTGGTGGGCCCTGAGTTTGCCAAGTGGAAAGAGGCAATAGACAGCGAGATCAAGTCCATGTATGACAATCAAGTTTGGAACTTGGTTGACAATGTACCGGGTCGAAAGACAGTCGGGTGCAAGTGGATCTTCAAGAAGAAGACCGACATGGACGGAAAGGTACACACTTTCAAAGCAAGACTAGTTGCGAAGGGCTTTACTCAAACCCCAGGGATTGACTATGATGAGACCTTCTCACCAGTGGCTAAGATAAAGTCAATTAGGATTATGCTGGTCATAGCTGCATTTTATGACTATGAAATTTGGCAGATGGACGTCAAAACCGCTTTCCTTAATGGGAAGTTGACTGAGGATGTTTACATGAATCAGCCAGAGGGTTTTGTTGATGCAAAGTATCCTGACAAAGTGTGTAAGCTTGAGAAATCCGTCTATGGATTAAAACAAGCTTCTCGCAGCTGGAATCTTTGTTTCCATGAGAAAGTCAAAGAAATTGGTTTCTCTAGGAGCGAGGATGAGTCTTGCGTATATGTCAAAGCTAGTGGGAGTATAGTCACTTTCCTGGTGCTGTATGTAGATGACATACTGCTCATGGGAAACGACGTTCCGACCTTGCAATGTGTCAAGTCTTGGCTCGGGAAGTGTTTCGCCATGAAAGACCTAGGAGAGGCAGCCTATATTCTTGGGATAAGAATATTGAGAGATAGGAAGAAGAGACTAATTGGACTTAGTCAGAGTACATACTTGGAAAAGGTACTGAAAAGATTTAGTATGGAAAACTCCAAGAAGGGAGAGCTACCAATGCAAAGTAATGCTAAGTTGAGTAAGACTCAGAGTCCAAGTACAGACGAGGAAATTGCGGACAAGAGTCGGGTACCTTATGCTTCGGCTGTGGGGTCGATCATGTACGCCATGACGTGTACTCGTCCCGACGTGGCTTTTTCCTTGAGCATGGTCAGTCGATACCAGGGAAACCCTGGTAGCGCACATTGGACAGCGGTCAAAAACATACTCAAGTATCTGCGAAGGACGAAAAACTTTGTTTTAGTCCTTGGTGGCAGTGATACCTTGAGAGTTGATGGGTATACTGATGCCAGCTTTCAGACAGATAGAGACAACGGTCGGTCTCAGTCGGGCTGGGTATTCCTGTTAAATGGGGGAGCAATGACTTGGAAAAGTTCCAAGCAAGAGCCGGTGGCTGATTCAACGTGCGAATCAGAGTACATCACAGCGAGTGAAGCGGCAAAGGAAGCGGCTTGGCTGAAGAACTTCATCGGTGACCTTGGAGTAGTCCCGAGTATTCAGGAGCCTATGGAACTGTTCTGCGATAATGAAGGAGCGGTTGCTTTGACAAAGGAACCGAGAGATCATGGAAAGTCCAGACATATCGACAGAAAGTACCACTACATAAGACATAGGGTAGAAGAAGGTCACCTCATAGTGAAGAGGGTATCATCAGAAGATAATCCTGCAGATCCCTTGACAAAGGCTCTGAGTAGGGTTAAGCACTATCAGCATGCACGGCGCATAGGATTAACAGATGATATTAGTTTTTTGTAATTAGATAGGATTTGAAACTTGTTGCAATATAAATGTAATTAACTTTGGTGAATTAATAATATAGTTTTGTTGATGAGTATTTGATACTACCATTTGTTGATTGTTTATTATTGTGTTTCAATTTTGCATGTTTACTTCCTGAGTAATTTAATTATTATTCGAATATCCACAGTCACTCATATTTTTAGGGAATAAGTATGAATGAAGACTGTCATGAATAGTTTTGTAGATTGTCTAATGAGTTATACATAGCAATAAGATTGCTACAATATTCATGAGTACTTAGAAAATAGGGATTTGAGTATTGGATAAACTCACGCTCAACAGATTGCTTCATGGATTTCATCATAAGCAATGTCGAGACGATAATATCTTTTGATCTTAAAGTAGAGACATATGAGTTATGTTTTACCAAGCGGTTGTTCATTGACAATGCGAAAACGCATCGGTAACACGGTGTTATAAAACGTGTTGTTGTGAATGATTTGACTAGTAAAGGACATAAGCATATGAGGCAAAACTTATTCGTCCCTTGACCCTGTTGGGAAAACAGATATCTGTAGGCCTCCCGATGATTTTGAAGTTGACTGAAAGGGTTGGCCAACCAGGACTAAATTGATATGATCAATTTGTAGTCTTAAAAGTCATATGCAAATCAGAAATCGGGAAACAGAGAATCAGACTAGGATTGATCTTAATCCATGTCCTAAGTCTGAAAAATATCTTGTTGGATGGAGGATCATCTGATCACTTATCATTGGACAGAACTGACTAGGTCAGAGTTCGGCAGCGGTTTCTAGGAAGCTATAGTTGCTAATTAATTAGAGGTTAAATTGGTAATTTTAGTCATAGACTTATCCAAGTGGGAGCCTGTTGGATTATATGTCTAAGCCATGACTAATAATTAGTATTTATCTAATTAATAGTAGCATAGTCCATTTGGGTTGCCCTCATAGTTGGAGGATTGGTAGAAAGTCCGGTAGAGAGAAAGATTGATTTATTATGTGATTAATAAATCAATAGAAATTAAATAAATAGTTTATTAATATATTTAAGTGATAATATATTAATTAGAAACTATAATAATTAATTAGAAATTTTTCTGGAATTAATTGGAATTAATTTGGTGGTTAAATTAATTAATTAAAGGTGCAGGGACTAAAACTGTAATTATTCAATAGTTGAGTAAGTGACAGTTTGAGTGAGTGTGTGACCAGCAAAAATTATATATGGAAACATATATATTTTCGATTTAATAAGGAGGATAAAAGGATTTGAATTAATAAGATAATAGTTTATCTTGGTTTAAATTCAAAAGGTTTATCTCTAAAGGTTTATCTGGTCATCTGCTTGGAGCCTATAAATAGGGAGGCTCACAAACCCTAAACCCACGATTTTGACTCTCTCTCTCTGAAGGATTTTCGGCCAAGACTCCAGCTAGGGTGTGACTGCATTTGAGGCAAGAGATTTCTGTTGCTTTGCTTCCAAGTTTCACTAAAGATTGGTTTTTCTTTAATGTTTGCTTTTAGTTTATATTTTCCGGGCCTTTTAGGATTTGTTATATGTTTAACTAGAAGAAAACTTAGATCTATATAGGTTGCATGTGAACTTAGGATTTTTAGTTCATAGTTGCAGAAAACCTTTCAGTTAATAATTACCACTTTGAAAAATCTTTCAAATTAACACTATTACTTTCACCCTAATCATTTCTTAATGAATTCTCACTTGAGTTCAAAACAATCCGTTCAGTATTCCCAGCCATATAATATCCTGAATCAAGTCATCAGGATATTTTCATGACGTTATGATCGATCCAAGAAACTCGTGGAACCCGATCCAATCTTATTCCAAACCCTTACGGAATCCAAAGATTATTTATAATCCTTGTGTCATGATTTCCGAAAAACTATTTCCTTTCAGAGACTCTTCTCATGCATCTTGAATCTTATCAAGATCATGCTTACAATGGCTAGGTCTATGCTGGCGATTTCATCTATCCAATAGATGACTGTGAATTACGTGAGTATGTTGCACCTTCTCAATTTCTTTCATGCCAAGTCATCACACTTTGCAATGATAGGAAAACCCTTTCCTGGGTCTATGAATCTTGAATCTCATCAAGATCATCTTGGCAGAGTCTAGATCTATCTCATAGACGTTTACAACCACCTGAGTGTGCCGTATTTCTATTAAGTCTTTCATAGCGATCCGTCTCTTAACACCGAGTCATTACACTTTGTAATGAAAAGAGATGTTTCCTAGAAACAGTATGTATCCCACATATGGAGACGGTAGACAACAGCGACACTCCCATTGGCTTTGATACGGTTGTGGACTATTCACAAAATCCAGGACTTTTGGCACCTTTTGTGATTACAAACCTTCTGACATTTTAATGGAAATCTTTCAGCCCTTTCTCAAAAATCCAATCCTTTGGCATATTTTTTAGAGTCTGAATATCCTATCTTGCGAGATGCCCGTGGGGTAATCCTGGGCTCATGTACCTTTGTACTGGGACACTCTTTGTGAGTCCCTATTAGTGTGCCGGTGATCCACACGCGCTCCACTAACGATTCACAATGTGCCGTATAGTATCCTTTCGGATTCCATCCTCTATTGAGATTGCTTCTCCTGGAATCAATTACTTGACTCTGAGTATCGTCTTACTCAACCAGATGTTCTGAAGGTATGTATCTGTCCATGTTGCTTTCTTTTGATGATTCAGTTACTCCCACTGGTTTTTAGACCAGGTGTAAAATCAATCAAATTTTCACATAGACTGTGTCTCGCCCTAAGGTTATCTTGTTTGGCAGCAACCGGGCTCACCAATGCTTCCAAGTAGTTGGATTATAAATCCGTACCGACTATAGTGTTTTACCACCAATCGGTATGTCACCCTAATCATAATTACTTATGATGGTGATCAATACTACTAGTCAAGAGGAGATTATTCAGTTGTAGAACAGAAATCTGATTTCTGCTACAAGCCTAGTGATGACTAAAGGTTCTTTCACTTGGCTAATCCTGAACTCATTCAGGACTTTCCCAACTCCCACTGTTTCCTTAGAACATGAGTTCTTTCTAAAAGAGCTATTCTTTTACAGTTGCAGCGGGATAGCCAATGAAACGACATTGTTGATCAAGTTCAGGCTAGTCATGAGGTTCGGACGAACACTACAAGACCCTGGACTTTCAATGTACAAGTGGGATAATCCCAGCTTTACATATCAGACAGTGTCTGCAAGACCTACTTAGTTCGGGATGTGGTCGGAATATGGTTTATATGGACTGACTGGTATAGTATTCAAATTATTGGAAACTAATTGACAATGTATCTCATACATCAAGGATCTAACTGTTTCGACCAATGCTCCATTATCTTCCCTAAGACACATTATAACTATTAATGTTCTTGGAAGAGAATGAACTGTGAAACATTTTTCTCAGTTTATGTTATCGCTCAGGTTCTGTGGAACTTGTACTTCCTTTGAAGTCCTTGAACTGTTCAAGGTTTCAATTCAATTGCTTATCCCGATAAGCGATGTCATATTCATCATACCGAATGATAAATATTGTGAAGTACAAACAATTGTGTTATATATCAAGATTCGAGCAATGCACAGTAATAGGTGTGTCCGTTGCTCTTAATCTCAATGTCTTTTACATATCTATGTAAACTTATGACTTTGTTAACTTTGTTCAAGACTTGCAATCTTCAGTTGACTCTAAGTCAACTGATTCCAAAAACCTATCCTCTGGATTTTTGGGTGATTCATTTCTTGCCACATGTGTTTTATAAAGAACTTAATCATCATCTGACTCTAAGTCAGATGATTCCAAAGTCATGTCCAACTGGACCTTTGGTTTATTCATTTCTTGACACATTAAGAACTCAATTCATCAAGTGACTCTAAGTCAAATGATTCCAAAGTCCTGTCCAACTGGACCTTTGGTTGAATTGATTCTTATAACATTTGTATTAACAATCATAAATGACACAATTCTTGAATCCAAACACTTTGGATGCATCAACATTCAAGTTATTACTAATCATACATTCAACACATTCATATAACATTTCAAGGACAATTTCAGACAACAGGTGTTAAAAGAAAATTGACAATTTTATTAAAAAACAAAAATCCTCGAACAATGTGATATATGATAGACAATGTCAAAACGCATCTAAAGACTAATAACAATATTTTAATATCTATCTAAACTTCAAAACTGCACGAGCTGGAGATCCAATCCAAATGTGCTCCTATGCGCCAGAGTCCCGTGCCTTATTGATTCCCTGCATACAAACCAAAATGTGACTATCACATTATGTATCAAGAAATCTTGGAACAGGAGTTTTGAGGTTTTTAGATATACCTGAGCTTTCAAAAATATTTGGAGCGTCTTCCAATCTTTCCGTGATTGTATCTGATTTAGTGGATTCCCAGTTTGAGACATGTCCAGACGATCTCGACCGTTTCTTGTTACGTCTCTTTACTGGACTTAATCCAGAAGTAGCTGAGCCATTGGAGCTATGCCTGTCCAAGAGTGACTCGTATAAAGTCAACAGTGGACGCATTTCCATGAAGGTCTTTTTCTGGTCTTCCTTTCTATACGTCTGAATGAACAGATCGTACTTACTAGTCAGCGAAGCGAGTAGAATGTTAACACTCTTCTCCTGACTCATGGAATAACCAAGTTTATACAATTCGCCTATGTACGCTTCAATCTGAAGAACATGCGAATTAATGCTACTTCCTTCCTTTAGCTTGCACTCTGCAAGTCTTTTGAAGATCCTAGCTCGTTCCTCTTCAACTGGTTTTTAGAACCTTTCCTCAACCAGCTGCATTAACTCATATGGCCCCAAGGATTCAAAATCCTTACGGAACTCGCGGTCAATGGTCAATAGCATGAGGTCACGAATCTCTTCGGATTCATCAATTAAGGAGTTATTCTTATCATAAGAACCTTTTATGATGACTTGTTCCGGTGGGACCGGGATCGGATACTCGGTAAGATGTAGCTTGCCAACAATGATGAGAACCAGTCTCCAATTGTGAAGCCATTCCTTACAGTTGAGGCCAGTCAACCTTTCCATATTTGGTAGGTGCATTCTGATGCTTTCAGAAATGGGTGAAGGAGGAGAAGGATGAGAATTGACACTTGACATCTATAAAAGAAATAGAATTTATTAGTTTAATTGATCCTTTTAAATAATTACCCAACATGTTATTTAATAAGTCTAGGATCCAAAATACCCCAACTATGGTGTGAAGAGGGATGCTGTAATCACAACATAATGGTCATTAAGGTAGATAAACACTTATCAATTTCATCTTATGAAATTCCTAGATCTGTTGAGATTCATTAAACTTTTCAATGGCATGTTTAATCTCGGATGTGCTCCATTGTTTGTGACTGGGATGTCGAGGATCACAAACTGGATGTGAATAACCATGCAAATTAGCTTGGTACTCTCAGGTTAATTATCATCTCTAATTGATGTGCCGGTAAACCACACACGCACCATCAACAATGATAATACCCGGGAAACCCATTACAACTCTTTATGCACCTCTATTGGTGTGTCGGTAAACCACACACGCTCCACCAATGTTTCATAAAGTGCAATGTGCAATTTCATGGATTAAGCTGTTCTAGTACTTTGAATAATATCATTATACTTTTAATGAGATTAGGTGGTACTATCAAACCCGTTCGGCTAACGACCCTCCACTGATCAGGCGAGCGGTGGGTGAGAGTGGACACCCATTAGACTGCCATTTTATAGGCAGTCTCCTTATACCCACTTTATAGATCAGCTTCGTGAATGAGGCCTACTATTGATTTGACTAACCATTAAATCTTATATATATATATATATATAATATTAACTTTAAATTATAATATATATATATAAGATGAATTTTAAACCTTTTAAAATGTTTCTAGTTTATCTTTTAATTTATTGGAATTTAAACTATTAAATTTAAAATTAAATTAAACCTTTAAATTGTCTTTTAATTAAACAATTAATTAAATTTGGATATTTTAGACTTTTAAAATATTCCTAGATTTATCCTTTAATTTTTCAAAATTTAAGGCTATTAAATTTAAATTAAATTAAATCTTTAATTATCCTTTAATTAAACAATTAATTAAATTAATTAGATTTAGATATTTTAAACTTTTAAAATATTTATGGTTTATCTTTTAATTTTTCGAGAATTTAAACTATTAAATTAAAAATTAAATTAAACCTTTAATTATCTTTTAATTAAACAATTAATTAAATTAATTAAATGAAGATAAGTATCACAAATTAATTTAAACCTATCTTAAACCCCCTAATTATCGAAAATCAAATAATGGGTTTATGGTTATCCAATTATTAAATAATCAAAGTTACCAAAAATAGAAAACCTTCTAAAACCCTAGCAAAATTTCGAAAATCATAAGGGTGAGGGGCTAGGGTTTCAAAAAACCCTAACCCTAAAATCGATTGGCCTCAATTAGGGTTTAGAAACAATAAACCCTAAATTTTAGGAAAAACTATTACAACAATTCAATAAGAAAACAAACAAAAGCTCTGATACCACTGAAGGGTTTTATGTAAATCAATGAACTAATAACCTAAGTTCACATGCAACCTATAAGGATCTATGTTTTCTTCTAATTGAACATATAACACATTCCTAAAGGCCAGAAGAAATAAACTAAAAGAATAAAACAGAAAAAACTAACCTTTTAGGATTTCTTGGAAGCAAAGCAGCACAAATGTCCTGCCTCAAATGAGATCACACCCAGGGAGCCAGGGGAAGGTCACGAAATTTCCAGAGGAGGGAGAGAGTAAGTGGCGTGAATTATGAGGGTCACAGGACCCCTATTTATAGTTTCCAGTTGATAACCAGATAAGCCTTTAGAGATAAACATTTTTGAATTCAAATAAGATAAACATTTTATCTATTAATTCAAACTCTATTTATCTAATATATTAATTTCGAAAATTATAAATATCCATTCCTAATTTTCGCTAGCCACTGGTTGTCCTGGACAGTCACTACTCAACTATTGAGTAATTACAATTCAGCCCCTGCACCTTTAATTAATTAAATTAATCTCCAAATTAAATCCAATTAATTCCATATTAATTTCTAATTAATTAATATAGTTTCTAATTAATATATTATCACTTTAATATATTAATAAACTATTTATTTAATTTTTATTGATTTATTAATCACATAATAAATAAACCTTTCTCTCTCCTGAAATTTCTACCAAACCTCTAGCTATGAGGGCAACCCAAATGGACTTTACTTCTATTAATTAAATTAAATACTAATTATTAGTCATGGCTTAGACACCTAATCCAACATAATATCAATTTGAAAATTTTAAGGATGGTTCTAATGTATACTTGAATATTGAAGCTTCTAATTTCACACATCAGCAATTGTTTTTGGATAGATGATAAATAGTCAAAAGGACGAGATGAGATAGATGAAGGTAGCAGGTTTCACTACCTTTTGCATTTTACCTAATTTTTCTACAATTTGAATCAATATACAAATGAACAAAAGTACGTTAAAGAAAGAGGGTTGGATCATGGATGTGATCGAAACATATGCATTTTGGAATGTCAAGAAGGATGTGAGTCTTCTGCTGCTCTACCCAGGGTTCGCTTCCATGATTGCTTTGTTTAGGTAAAAATATATATTCCCTATTTGAATTTGCTCAATTAGTAGTGGCAGATTCAAAATACACTTCGTGTATGTGTAACTCAAAATAGTCATAAAGCAACTTTTGACTTTTTCCTTGTATACAGAAAATTGTCTAGACTCTAGCATGATAGTCACATTTGACTCATATCAATGAAAAAAAAATTCAAGGCATGTGGTTTCTTCCCGTTGGCTTTATGTCAACCAAAAATGATGTTATGAAAAAACCAAGTGGCTATAGACGTGTCAAAATATAACCGAATTGAACTTGGATATTTAGATTTGAAA
>JAKNSD010000067.1:0-10794 GCA_023525715.1 Cichorium intybus | reverse complement strand
TCATACCATAGACATATCTGTTGGAATACGATAACATAAAACAAACGCAGCGGAAACAGAAATCTAAATCGCATTCAACCAGAATCACAGAATCATGCACACTTTTGTAACTGTAAAATCAAGAGGGTTCAAGACATACCTTTTAAATCTCAGATCTGATTTTGTTAGGATGACGAGAGCCCAAAGTAGAACTCCTCTAATGTAATCGCACCCAAGACAACGATCCAGCACCCGTTGATGTAGTATATACCTTTGCTTGAAGTTTTAGCACGTAATACCTAGGGTTTTGAAAGAAATCGGCCGTATACCGAGGGGTGGGAGGAGGGTGACGAAAATTAGGGTTTTGGCAGCACTTACAACTCAGATCTAGGGTTGTATTTATAGTGCTCCTCATCCTTATCCCCTCCTTTGTGGATATTTCATTTTAGTCCTTTATCCTTATTAAGTTTCTAATTAATATACCTTTACTTTGGTATATTAATAAACTTAACCATTAAGTTTCTAATTAATATACCTTTACTTTGATATATTAATAAACTTAACCCCTCAGGTTTATTTTCGATCTTTTTTAGCTAAATCGTCTCTTGCGTGTAACCCAAAAGGACCCTACTATTTATAATAATATTACCAACTTGTTATAACGATGGGCATATAACCAACAGTCTCCCACTTGAACTTGTTATAACAACTGTATGGTCTAATATTCATTTACCTAGTAAGGTGTATGTCATCCTAGACAAATGCCGTGTTCATCTAATGAAACAGCCCTTAGGCAAGTGATCAAATATTCCTTTGTTCTACAAGATATCCATATGAACGTCTGACATGGAATTCTGTCAGTCTCAAACATTCAAGATTATGTTTCCCGATAGAGATTTGTGATGACCACAACAAACTGCACTTATTGATTCTATATCAATTCAGTTCGAGTACGGCCGTACATTTGCTGTCAACACCAAATCATCGAGGGGCCCATGGATATCGCTTCTCCTGTTAGGGCAGAAGGAACAAATAAACTTTGACTACACGGATCTCGCCCACTCATCATGTCATATCTGGACATTCTCTGTATGGCTGCCAGTTACGGACAACGTTGGAGAAAACCAAGACATAACAGACTGCAGGACTAAGAATCAATGCATCTCCGCTTGAAGAATATAAGATATTACCATCTTAGAATTACTCGTGACACATTCCATGAAGTAATCTCTAAGTACAGGTTACTCCAATACTTAATCCCTATTAAGTACACTTGAGAATTAGCGCATCTCTATGCTATGTCCATCTCTATGGACAATTTACTAATTCCTCATGTCAGCCTTGAATCAATACTTACTCCCAAAAATATGACCGACTGTGGACGTTTTGAATAATAAAATAATTATTCAGGAAGTCAATAAAACATGCAAAATTGGAACACAATGATAAACTAATGAAATGACTGCCTTCATGCATATATTAAGTTCTCCACATAATAATCTTCAAAACAAATAGAGTTTCACATTGCTTGAGTTCCAAACACAAATCAAACTAAATTAAATACACTTAAACCAACTCATTTGCAAATCTAATGCCCATCGACATAGTATGAGAATCATGCTTGGCCTGGGTTAGCGGTTTAGTGAATGGATCAACAAGATTATCTTCTGATGTAACTCTACTAATCATGATGTCTCCTTCTTCAACGAGCCTCCGGATATAATGGTACTTCCGGTGTATATGCCTTGTGCGCTTGTGAGCTCTGGGTTCTTTCGCCAAGGCGACTGCACCCTCATTGTCACAGAAGATCTCAACTGGACCATCAATGCTAGGAACAACACCGAGATCCCTGATGAACTTCTTCATCCACATGGCTTCCTTTGCAGCTTCATTAACTGTAATATACTCAGCCTCCGTTGTCGAATCAGCTACTGTTTCTTGCTTGGTACTCTTCCAAGTTACTGCCCCACCATTCAGTAAGAACACGAATCCTGACTGCGAACAGGAGTCGTCTCTATCGGTTTGGAAGCTAGCATCACTATAACCACTTACAGTGAGTTCTTCCATGCCCCCATAGACCAAGAACACTTCCTTCGTCCTCCGAAGATACTTAAGAATGTTCTTGACTGCGGTCCAATGATTTTCACCAGGATTGGCCTGATAACGACTCGTCATACTCAAGGCACAAGAGACGTCAGGCCTTGTACATAACATGGCATACATGATCGATCCCATTGCTGAAGCATATGGGATTCGACTCATTCTCTCTCGTTCATCACTAGAACTAGGACATTGGTCTCTACTCAATGTCATACCACGTTGCATAGGCACGAATCCTTTCTTGGAATCCTGCATCTTGAACCTTTTCAAGATTTTGTCTATATATGTACTCTGGCTTAAACCAATGAGTCGCCTAGATCTATCTCTATAGATCTTTATACCAAGTATGTATGCCGCTTCTCCCAAGTCTTTCATAGCAAAACAATCCCCAAGCCAAGTTTTAACACTTTGCAACATTGGGACATTGTTTCCTATGAGTAGTATGTCATCAACATACAGCACAAGGAAGACAACAGCACTCCCACTAGCTCTGACATATACACATGGCTCATCTTCACTTCTCGAAAATCCAAACTCTTTGATCTTCTCATCGAAGCAGATATTCCAGCTGCGAGATGCTTGTTTGAGTCCATAAATCGACTTCACAAGTTTACACACTCTATTGGGATATTTGGACTGTACAAAACCCTCTGGTTGTGTCATATACACATCTTCTGAAAGTTTTCCATTAAGGAAAGCGGTTTTTACATCCATTTGCCATATTTCGTAGTCATAAAAGGCTGCGATGGCAAACAATATCCTGATAGATTTAATCATTGCCACTGGTGAAGTTTCCTCATAATCAATCCCTTGGGTTTGAGTATAACCCTTTGCCACCAGTCTGGCTTTATATGTGTGTACTTTTCCATCCATGTCTGTCTTCTTCTTGAAGACCCATTTACACCCAACTGTTTTAAGGCCAGGTGTTTGATCAACCAAGTTCCAAACTTGGTTATCATCCATGGATTTCATCTCGCTCTCCATAGCCTCCTTCCATTTGGTAGCATCTGGGCCTGCCATTGCTTCCTGATAGCTGGTAGGTTCATCGTCACCTACCATTGACTCATCACCTTCAGTAATATGTAAACCATAAAATTCAGGTGCATGACGTACTCTATCAGATCTCCGGACAGGAGGTGGAGGTATGTCAGATTCCCCAGCTGTACTTGGCTGAGGCTCAACAAGTTTTTCAACCTCTGATTGAGAGCTAGTGCCAACATCAGGTCCTTTATTGGTTGGTTCTTGAATTTCCTCAAGATCAATTTGGCTCCCACTGGCCTCTTGGTGTATCAGCTCGCTCTCTCGGAAGACTGCCCTTCGTGCAACAATCACCTTGTTTTCAGAAGGTTTGTAAAACAAATACCCAAAAGAACTAGCAGGATAACCAATAAAGTAACACCTCTCTGATCTGGGTTCTAGTTTGTCGATGGCTTCACGACGGACGTAAGCCTCACAACCCCAGACTTTCAAATGCGCCAATGAGGGTTTAGTCCCATTCCATATTTCAGAGGGTGTCTTGCTGACCTTCTTAGTTGGTACAAGGTTTAGGACTTTTGCTGCAGTCTCCAAGGCATAGCCCCAGAAACTGATTGGAAGCGTAGCACGACTCATCATGGACCGAACCATATCAAGTAATGTTCGGTTCCTCCTCTCAGCTACACCATTATGTTGTGGTGTTCCAGGAGGAGTCAACTGTGAAACAATTCCACAGTTCCCCAGATGATCGTAGAATTCTTGACTAAGATATTCTCCACCCCTGTCGGATCGGAGGATCGTAATCCTTTTGCCCCGTTGATTCTCTACTTCGTTCTGAAACCTTTTGAACACCTCGAAGGTTTCAGACTTATGTTTAATCAAATAAACATACCCATATCTGCTGAAGTCATCAGTAAATGTGACGAAGTACCTTTCTCCATGTCTTGTGGCTGATCTGAACGGTCCACACACATCAGTGTGTATGAGGTCCAACAGATCCTTGCCTCTTTCAAAGTTCCCTGTGAATGGCGCTTTTGTCATCTTGCCTAATAAACAAGACTCACATACATCATCAGACTTGAGGTCGAATGATTCCAAAATCCCATCCTCTTGGAGTTTGGCGATGCGTTTCTTGTTTATATGGCCAAGTCGACAATGCCATAGACATGATTTATCCAATACACTTTTGGATGTATCTGAATCAACATTTAAGATTAAGCTATTATTTCTTCTAATGCTCACGATAGTTTCATAAATACCATTTGTAGGACATGCTTTAAAGTAAAGACAATCATTTTTGAAAACCAAAATATTTCCATTATCAAAACCAAAATCAAAACCGTCTCGATACAAAGCACTAAAAGAAATAATGTTTCTAGCCATTTCTAGCGAATAGCAACAATCTAATAAATTAATAGAAAATCCAGTAGAAAGCACGAGCTCGTAATCCCCAATCCTCTTGACAGCAGCCGTATGTCTGTTGCCCATGATTAGGTCAAGCTCCCCATGCCTTAACTTCTTACTTCTTCTTAGTCCCTGCACATCAGAGCAAATGTGAGTACCACATCCTGTGTCTAGGACCCATGAATTAGTAGTAGAAGTATTATGGAGTTCTATCATGTATATACCTGAGGTACCAGACACTTTGGGCTTGATCTTCTTGATCTCCTCCAGGTATTTAGGACAGGTTCGCTTCCAGTGTCCCTTTTCTCCGCAGTGGAAACAAATGGCCTCATCAGGGTTTGGTGACGGCACTATCATAGAATCAGCCTTGCCCTTGTTGCTAGGGTTGGTGTTGGGGTTACCAACTTGACCCTTCCCTTTGCCTTTAGGCTTCTTGGCTTTCCTTTTCTTGATTGCCCCTTCCCTAATTGCCAATACCGGAGCCGTGGAGCTGGAGTTTTTAGACTTAGACATATTTGCCTCGGCAGTTTTTAGCATGCCGTGTAACTCCATTATGGTCTTTTCCAATCCATTCATATTAAAATTCAGTGTGAACTGACTGAATGTACTGCTCAGCGAGTGTAGGATGATATCCGTAACCAATTGCTAAGCGATCGGAAATCCAAGTCGCTCCAATCTGTCAACGTACGCTTTCATCTTAAGCACGTGTGCACTGACAGCGGTTCCCTCCTGCTGCTTGCAATCTAGTAGGGAGATCATAGTGTCATATCGTTCCTGTCTAGCCTGCTCTTGGAACATTTCCTTGAGCTGGTCGGCCATGTCGAACGCCCCAGCGGTCTCGAAACTCTTTTGGAGTTCCGGAACAATGGTCGCCAACATGAGACAAGCAACCTCATCCGACTGATCTTTATGCTTTTGCCAAGCATCCCTAACAGCTCTAGTTGCATCATCAGCTGGAGCCTCAGGAAGAGCTGTGTCCAGGACCCATTCTTTCTTATCATACCGGAGGGCGATCCGAAGGGAACGCATCCAGTCCAAGTAGTTTGATCCGGTCAGCTTATCCTTAGAGAGGAGTTGCATTAGTGAGATATTTGTAGCCGAATTCGAATTTCCATTTGTGTTTGGAGCCATCTATATGAAAAGTAGATTTAATTAGTTTGATTAATCCTTAAAAAATTAATTACCCAAAACAATAATTTTACTTAAGGCTAGAATCCATATTTCACTTCTGGTGGTGAAGAGGTATGCCGTAGTCACCCCCAAAAGTTATTTAGGTAGGCAATACTATTTGCCAACTTCAATCTCTATGAAGCTTCTAGATCTTTTGGGATTCATTGAATCTGATCAATGGCATGTTTAATCCCATCATGCTCATCCTCTCTCTCGTGACGGGTATGCCGCGGATCACGAGTTTGGATGGTAAATCGACCACGAAGGACCCACGTGACACTCGGCCCATGATTCATGAGTTATCGCGAGTATCACATCATTTTGGCCGAGTCCAATCCGACGCGTTGGCTATGACACTTCCCACGCCGGAAGGGCCCGGTTAAATGTGTGGTTCTTTGTGGGTAGCATGAGATTTACATTTTCATAAAACGGGATTTTGTTTCGTTTTTGTTAAAACATTTTAACCTTTTAATTGGCATAAGGATCAATTTAAACTTTTAAAACCGGTTTGAAATTGCCAATTTGACTTTTGAAAAAAAAATCTATTAACTTTTAACAAATTTTTCTTACTTGTGTATTTTCAGTAATACTTTTATCTTGAAACACTGTTCTATCAAACCCTTTCGGTAACTCCACTCAATAAAATGTGACAGGCGGTGAGGGTGGTAAGCAATGAATGCTATTTAAAAACTGACCTCATTAGGAATCAAAGAGACCTCCTTCAACCTTCTACACATTTAGAGTAGGTGAGCCTAGTCACGGTCTGACCAATGTTTTTATTTTAAGTTATACATATAGATACAATTCTAATATATATATATCATTTAAAATTTTAAGTATTCTTTGAAAATTATGTTTAACTATTAATTCTATTAAACACGCAAGGATGCAGTGTTAATAATTAATTTAAACAACCATCCATTAAATTTTGAAGCATTTTAAACTTTGTGTTTAGCTATTAATCCTATTGAGCATGCAAGTATTCTATGTCAATGATTAATCTAAACAATCATACAATACTAAAATCACCATTTTATAACAAGAAATCTGATTTCAGAAAAAATAAAACATTACGACCGCCGCGACGCGTAACACGAGAAAACGCGACGCGGTAATCAAAAGAAACCGATCATGACAAGAACGACGCGGCGCGGAACACTAGGAAGCGCGACGCGGCAAAACCCTAATGATCGTAACTTTTAAAAAACCCGCGACGCGATATTTCTTTTATCGCGGCGCGGACGTCGATCAGATTCGATAAATCAGAAAAAAAACGATTTTTAACAAATTTAATCAAATCAAAACAGTACAAAATCATGATAAAGTGGCTCTGATACCACTGTTGGAATACGATAACATAAAACAAACGCAGCGGAAACAGAAATCTAAATCGTATTCAACCAGAATCACAGAATCATGCACACTTTTGTAACTGTAAATCAAGAGGGTTCAAGACATACCTTTTAAATCTCAGATCTGATTTTGTTAGGATGACGAGAGCCCAAAGTAGAACTCCTCTAATGTAATCGCACCCAAGACAACGATCCAGCACCCGTTGATGTAGTATATACATTTGCTTGAAGTTTTAGCACGTAATACCTAGGGTTTTGAAAGAAATCGGCCGTATACCGAGGGGGGAGGAGGGTGACGAAAATTAGGGTTTTGGCAGCACTTACAACTCAGATCTAGGGTTGTATTTATAGTGCTCCTCATCCTTATCCCCTCCTTTGTGGATATTTCATTTTAGTCCTTTATCCTTATTAAGTTTCTAGTTAATATACCTTTACTTTGGTATATTAATAAACTTAACCATTAAGTTTCTAATTAATATACCTTTACTTTGATATATTAATAAACTTAACCCCTCAGGTTTATTTTCGATCTCTTTTAGCTAAATCGTCTCTTGCGTGTAACCCAAAAGGACCCTACTATTTATAATAATATTACCAACTTGTTATAACGATGGGCATATAACCAACAATATCTACGAATTTAAGCATTAATGATACATGAAAACAACCAGTTTTATGTTTTTTTAGAACGACAAATCTAATATACTTCTAAACTACACCTTAATACTACCTATGTCTCAGAGAAGACTTGAATCATCGACTTCAAGTAGGGAGGGCAGCAGGCGATGCCGCTGAACAAAAACCCTTTAACATATCAAATTATGTGATTGTGCGTCTTATCATAATTATAAATAACTAATTATATAATATTCAACAACATCAATGTTTTAACAAATTTGTATAATGTCAATTAAAATTTTCTTTGTTATTTTATAAAATTAGACTAAATATTATTATAATTCCAATATATGATTGTTAGACCTTTCAAGGTTCAAAATACTTGAAATGAACCTTTAATTATGCATACTCTATCACAAATACACTAAAGATATTATAAGGGCATAAAAGACATTTATCATTCTAAAAAAATGGAAGTCCATGTTTGCTATTTGTGATAAAACAAATTATTTGAGTTTGAATCTCGGTTGTGGAAGTGTGAAGTTATTCTCCTCATGGGGAGCTTCTTGTTTACTATTCAATTCACGATCCTAACATGCCATTGGATATCTTATGTATCTCTCATACGATAGACTTGAAGCATGTGTTTTTAAATACAATAAAATTTTCAAAAGTATAAGCAAAGCTCAATGCTTTTTATGTATTTGGTCTTGTTAATGTGAATGTGATATAAATGGTCAAATTTCTTAGAGAGTATGGTTTTCTAGTTTTGGTTGGGCTCACGTCTACAGACGTGGGCTTAGCTAGCCACTTACAAATTACAATCAGGGGGTGAACCGAACGTGGAAGCCTTTGCGTCATTGCGTGAGCCGATCGACTACCGTTCACTTTTGCTAATTGTTATCTATCTCTATAATACTATATGGTTTTGAGGGATCGCTTAGTAATTGGGGATGGTTCACTTTGGGGTTATTTTGAATTTTGAACATCAGATACATCATCAAGAAAGTAGCGCACAACCTCTGCTATATTTTATCTATATCAATAAAAAACAGTTAGGGAAGAAAAGATAATCATAGAAAAAAATTGCGGGGTGTTGTTGTGATGATGGCTAGGATTTGTGACACGACTGTAATAGAAGGAGATGATGACGGTGGTTGCTGTAGTTGGTGAAGAAAACAGTAGGTGGTGAAGAAGGAGGGAAACAATGGCGATCGATAGCTTTGTTCAAAGTCGTAATCTGAAAAAGATAGATTGAGATAAAAGGGGAAAGGAAGAGGTGTCAAGACTCGAGAGATAGGAAAAAAGGAGCATAAGAGGTGTCGGAGAAGGGGAGGTAGCAGGTGGCTGAAGGGAACTATAAAAAGAGAGGACTTGGCAAGCGCGAGAATGTTACAGATGGCGAGATGTCAATGGAAAAGCTACATCAAGTTGTAAAATGTATAGGTTTATAATTATAATAATATTATAATAAATATGTAAGGAGTTGCCCGGCCCACTTGCATATTAACAAGCCCATTTAGCTAATATGGTTTATAGGTTTTTTTTTAATAAGAGAAAATGTTTTTTTTCTATCTTTTATTCCTACTAATCTTTGTATCCATGTGTTTCACATGAGTAAGAATGAATACAATTACTCTTTTAATAATGGTAACCCGAGTGAAAAGCTCGTAACCTCCTCGACGACCAAGACACTCTAAACGACGACCATTAAGGGTTTCTTCTTCGGCCGCCTCCTCGACCCTCTCCACGCCCTTAAAGCCAAATAAAAGGAAAACAACAACACAATCAACTACAACTCTTACGAAATACTCTCTGGGCATGTCTGTAAATCTCATAACCTCCCTGACGACCAACACACAAAGCTATACATCGCCACCGACGGCCGCGCGCCGTCTTCGGACATCCCTCCTGCATGGTTACTTCGGGAACGTCATATTCACCACCACTCCGATAGAAGTTGCGGGTGAGTTAATGTCGGCACGATTATCTGAAATCGGATTGTCGGCACGATTAATCCTACCTAGTACGTCGTTTGTGAAATTCACGATAGTTTAGCGAAGATGGACAACGATTATCTGAAATCGGCACTCGATTACCTGGAATTGCAGCTTGATTTGAAGGCTCTGGTTCATGGTGCTCATTCCTTTAGGTTCCCTAATATCGGAATAACGAGCTGGGCAGACTTCCGACGGAATTGCTTATGAAGGGCTGAGTTTTGTGTTACCAAGTCCGATTAACGACAGGAAAGACGATTGCAGGTTGAACACAACTCTTACGAAATGTCATTTTCCTTTGATTTGGCTTTGAGGGCATTGAATTGGTCTCGTGTTGCTCCAACCACTTTTGTATTCTCTAACCTTTTAACCATCTTATTTATTTTGTCCATTTTGTTCCCTAAACTTTTTACCATTGTAATAACTTTTTTTTTTTTGTTTTTTTACTATTTGAAAAAACATTTGAAAAGCTTTTTACCATTAGAGATATGAACGTATTCAATATGTCACTCTGACCACTTTGTATTCTCTAACCCTTTAACCCCCTTATTTATTTTACCATTTTCGTCCCCAAGTTTATTATTATTTTTAGTTAACCTATTTAATTAAATATACAAATAAAATGAATATATTTTACAAAAACTATATCATGTTTTATATATTCGGTCAAAAACTTCAAAAAGATACAAATACTAGATATTATAAAACTTCACGGCTACATAGTATTTTATCATTTCTTATAGCTACATATGTAAAAAATTTATCATGTTTTATATTTTCGGAAAAGAACCCAACATAATTAATTAAAAAGAATGATAAATTATATGAGAGAGATTTATCAAACATTTAAGATAGATAAATGATAAAACATTCAGTTTGTATGAAGCTGACTTTTTCCGCAAATGACATTTGCAATTTTCGCAGGCCGTCTTCAAAAAACATCAAAACAATAATGTTTCTATGATTTTTGTAGATGGTCTGCGAATATCACGGATGTCATCTTATAATATATGAAATTTAATTTAATATTTTAAGTTTATTTTTATTCAAATATTATCATAAGATCCATTTTTTATTTAGATATTATTATAAAATCCGTCATTATGTTTTATAAAGTAAACCATAATCCAAAACTAATAAACTTTTTAGGTTTTGTAAACTACAATTATGACAAACCTTAAAGAACAAAACTATTAGTA